>WNWK01035119.1:0-19997 GCA_009830355.1 Cherax destructor | reverse complement strand
CCTCCTGGAGCTACTTACAACTTCCTCCTGGAGCTACTTACAACTTCCTCCTGGAGGTCACGCTGCTCGTCAAGTAAAGAAATATTCATTGTTTCACTGGTTCTCTTGCAAGTTCATCTTTTAGTGTTAATACGACTGACGAGGTTGAATGATAAATCAATGTAAAGTGTCACAGGTTTTCTACTTAAACTGCTTTATAGGTTAAATGATATTCATTAATGGAAGTTTGTTTGAGATATTAAGGAGACCTGTTGGCCAGGCTGCTGCACCATCCTCTGAAAAGTACAGTAACATACAGCAGAACAGTACAGCAGTACACAAGTACAGTATACAGCAGAACAGTACAGCAGTACACAAGTACCACACAAGAACAATACAATAAAATAAGGGAAGAGTAGAGCAAGATGACAACAATACATAAAACAGCATTATTGAAGAATATTAAGACAGAGTTGTACTGGCCAGGTTGTAACATCTACACCAACATTAAGACAGAGTTGTACTGGCCAGGTTGTAACATCCACACCAACATTAAGACAGAGTTGTACTGTCCAGGTTGTAACATCAACACCAACATTAAGACAGAGTTGTACTGTCCAGGTTGTAACATCAACACCAACATTAAGACAGAGTTGTACTGGCCAGGTTGTAACATCAACACCAACATTAAGACAGAGTTGTACTGGCCAGGTTGTAACATCCACACCAACATTAAGACAGAGTTGTACTGGCCAGGTTGTAATATCCACACCAACAATCCTTTTGTCCAGAGGTTGACTCTCCCAGTGTGTAGATCTTATTTTCTTTCCATAGTTTTTTTTCTTGTGTTTATGAATATTTTTCTCAATATAATGAAGGTGAGAAAAGTGAAGACATGAAAATTTTAAAAAATGAGAGAGAGACTAATTGTTTAATAATTCATAGGAGAGCTTTCTTGTTACAAAATACTATGTAACAGCATTCTCCTTTCCGATTATTCAGAATTTTATTAAAATATATAATATAATTTAAATATAATTTTAGCAGCTGTGTGAAACAGTACAGATATGTGCATATATGAAAGTGACATAGTGGTTGATAATATGTATTATACGTGTACTGGGGAAATTGTGTTTATAATATTGTAGAGTGAGACCAGAGAATAAGTGTGTGTGTGTGGGTGTGTGTGTGTGTGTGTGTCTGTCTGTGTGTGTGTGTGTGTGTCTCTGTGTACTAACCTATTTGTACTCACCTATTTGTGGTTGCAGGGGTCGAGTCATAGCTCCTGGCCCCGCCTCTTCACTGATTGCTACTAGGTCCTCTCTCTCCCTGCTCCATGAGCTTTATCAAACCTAGTCTTAAAACTATGTATGGTTCCTGCCTCCACTATGTCGCTTTCCAAGCTATTCCACTTCCTGCCAACTCTATGACTGAAGAAATACTTCCTAACATCCCTTTGACTCATAGGAGTCTTCAACTTCCAATTGTGACCCTTGTTTCTGTGTCCCCTCTCTGGAACATCTTGTCTCTGTCCACCTTATCTATTCCTCGCAGTATTTTATATGTCGTTATCATGTCTCCCTAACCCTCCTGTCCTCTAGTGTCGTCAGGCCGATTTCCCTTAACCTTTCTTCGTAGGACAATCCCCTTAGCTCTGGGACTAGTCTTGTTGCAAACCTTTGCACTTTCTCTAATTTCTTGACGTGCTTGACCAGGTGTGGGTTCCAAACTGGTGCTGCATACTCCAGTATGGGCCTGACGTATATGGTATACAGAGTCTTGAATGATTCCTTGGTGAGGTATTGGAACGCTATTCTTAGGTTTGCCAGCCGCCCGTATGCTGCAGCAGTTATCTGATTGATGTGTGCCTCAGGAGATGTGCTCGGTATTATACTCACCCCAAGATCTTTTTCTTTGAGTGAGGTTTGCAGTCTTTGGCCACCTAGACTATACTCTGTCTGCGGTCTTCTTTGCCCTTCCCCGATATTCATGACTTTACATTTGGCAGGGTTAAATTCAAGGAGCCAGTTACTGGACCAGGCTTGCAGCCTGTCCAGGTCTCTTTGTATCCTGCCTGATCCTCGACTGATTTGATTCTTCTCATTAACTTCACATCATCTGCAAACAGGGACACTTCTGAGTCTATCCCTTCCGTTATGTCATTCACATATACCAAAAACAGTACAGGTCCTAGGACTGACCCTTGTGGAACTCCACTCGTCACAGGTGCCCACTCTGACATCTCGTCACGTACCATGACTCGTTGTTGCCTCCCTGTCAGATATTCTCTGATCCATTGCAGTGCTTTTCCTGTTACGTGTGCCTGATCCTCTAGCTTTTGCATTAATCTCTTGTGAGGAACTGTGTCGAACGCCTTCTTGCAGTCCAAAAATGCAGTCTATCCACCCCTCTCTCTCGTGTCTTACTTCTGTTACCTTGTCATAAAACTGCAGTAGGTTTGTGACACAGGATTTTCCTTCCCTGAAACCATGCTGGTTGTCGTTTATAAGCTTGTGTCTTTCTAGGTGCTCCACCATTCTCCTCCTGATGATCTTCTCCATGACTTTGCATACTATACACGTCAGTGACACAGGTCTGTAGTTTAATGCCTCGTGTCTGTCTCCTTTCTTAAAAATTGGGACTACATTTGCCATCTTCCACGCCTCAGGTAGTTGCCCAGTTTCAATGGATGTGTTGAAGATTTGTGTTAGTGGCATACACAACATCTCTGCTCCCTCTCTAAGGACCCACGGAGAAATGTTGTCCGGTCCCACCAGGATGTGTGTGTGTGTGTGTGTGTGTGTGTGTGTGTCGTGTGTGTCTGTGTGTGTACTCACTAATTGACTACCCATTGTGGTTGCAGGGTCGAGACTCAGCTCCTGGCCCGCTCTTTGCTGTCTGCTACTGGGTCTCTGCTCTCCCTGCTCCATGAGCTTTATCATACCTTGTCTTAAAACTGTGTATGGTTCCTGCCTCCACTATATCATTCTCTAGTCTAGTGTGTGTGTCTGTGTGTGTGTGTGTCTGTGTGTGTGTGTGTCTGTGTGTGTATGTACTTGTGTACTTGTGAGTTTACTTGTGGACGTTTCAGTGACTTGCATATATATAAGAAGACGATCTGCAACAAAAAAAGAAGCT
Source organism: Cherax destructor (assembly GCA_009830355.1). Classification (NCBI taxonomy): domain Eukaryota; kingdom Metazoa; phylum Arthropoda; class Malacostraca; order Decapoda; family Parastacidae; genus Cherax; species Cherax destructor. The sequence goes on along the minus strand of WNWK01035119.1, from coordinate 16,880 downwards.
GATAACTTTTTCATAGCAGATTTCTTGGTGGGAAGACAGAGTCACATACGGTCACAAATATAAACAATAAGTGAAAACAAAACAAAAATAACGAACAGTCTTTGTTCCTGTCTTTGTTTCTGGTACAGTTCACAACTGATGGACACAGTGTTAGAGAAAATTACAAAATATTGTTTGTATATTGCTTGTTGATTATACCAAGAAATGAATATGTCAAAATTGTGATTGATTGAGTAAAGAAAAGACAAAATATAAGTAATAAATAACTGGCCAGGTTTATAAAAGGGAAGGGAAGTGCGCATCAACATAATTTTGCTAACGTTGAATAAACAGAAAAAGCGATTTGTTACAAAAGACAATGCGTTTGTTGCCACAGCTGCTAACAAACAAGTGAATAACAACAGCACTATCAGAGATACTGCTGAAATCTTTTTTTGTCAATAAATCTTGACTACCGTGAAGGTCGACTTTATCAACAAGACTATTGTGAAGGTCGACTTTATCAACAAGACTACCGTGAAGGTCGACTTTATCAACAAGACTACCGTGAAGGTCGATTTTATCAACAAGACTACCGTGAAGGTCGACTTTATCAACAAGACTACCGTGAAGGTCGATTTTATCAACAAGACTACCGTGAAGGTCGACTTTATCAACAAGACTACCGTGAAGGTCGACTTTATCAACAAGACTACCGTGAAGGTCGACTTTATCAACAAGACTACCAGAAGGTCGACTTTATCAACAAGACTACCAGAAGGTCGACTTTATCAACAAGACTACCGTGAAGGTCGACTTTATCAACAAGACTACCGTGAAGGTCGACTTTATCAACAAGACTACTGTGAAGGTCGACTTTATCAACAAGACTACTGTGAAGGTCGACTTTATCAACAAGACTACCGTGAAGGTCGATTTTATCAACAAGACTACCGTGAAGGTCGACTTTATCAACAAGACTACCGTGAAGGTCGACTTTATCAACAAGACTACCGTGAAGGTCGACTTTATCAACAAGACTACCGTGAAGGTCGACTTTATCAACAAGACTCCCAGAAGGTCGACTTTATCAACAAGACTACTGTGAAGGTCGACTTTATCAACAAGACTACCGTGAAGGTCGACTTTATCAACAAGACTACCGTGAAGGTCGATTTTATCAACAAGACTACCGTGAAGGTAGACTTTATCAACAAGACTACCGTGAAGGTCGACTTTATCAACAAGACTACCGTGAAGGTCGACTTTATCAACAAGACTACTGTGAAGGTCGACTTTATCAACAAGACTACCGTGAAGGTCGACTTTATCAACAAGACTACCGTGAAGGTCGATTTTATCAACAAGACTACCGTGAAGGTAGACTTTATCAACAAGACTACCGTAAAGGTCGTCTTTATCAACAAGACTACCGTGAAGGTCGACTTTATCAACAAGGAGATTTTTTAGTGTGGATGAGAGTGATGGTTCCTGAGAAATGTTAAGTGAAACTTTTGGGAATTTTGAGCCAACATAATTGTTTTGGGAAACATGAATACCATTGTGGGAGACACTGTTGTGGGAGACACTGTTGTGGGAGACACTTTTGTGGGAGATGTTGTAGGAAAGTACAGGATTCAATTAAAATTTACTCTAAATAATTTCTTTATTTCCGTTTAATTTCCTGTGGAATAGACATTAGATGTTAGAGAGGGACAAGAGAAATACATGTGTCGTGGTTATCGTGTGTGTGTGTATGTGTACTCACCTAATTGTACTCACCTAATTGTGGTTGCAGGGGTCGAGACTCAGCTCCTGGCCCCGCCTCTTCGCTGTCCGCTACTGGGTCTCTGCTCTCCCTGCTCCATGAGCTTTATCATACCTTGTCTTAAAACTATGTATGGTTCCCGCCTCCACTATATATCGTTCGCTAGACTATTCCACTTCCTAACTACTCTATGGCTGAAGAAGTGCTTCCTAACATCCCTTTGACTCATCTGAGTCTTCAGCTTCCAGTTGTGTCCCCTTGTTTCTGTGTTCCCTCTCTGGAACATCCTGTCACTATCTACCTTATCAATTCCCCGCAGTATTTTGTATGTCGTTATCATGTCTCCTCTCACCCTTCTGTCCTCCAGTGTTGCTAGTTCTATTTCCCTCAACCTTTCTTCATAGGACAGTCCCCTGAGTTGTGGAACTAGCCTTGTCGCAAACCTTTGCACTTTCTCTAGTTTCTTTGCATGCTTGAACAGGTGTGGGTTCCAGACTGGTGCTGCATACTCTAGTATGGGCCTGACGTACACGGTGTACAGTGTTTTGAACGATTCCTTGTTAAGGTAACGGAACGCTAATCTTAGGTTTGCCAGTCGCCCATATGCTGCCGCGGTTATCTGGTTGATGTGTGTTTCCGGAGACGTGCTTGGCGTTATACTCACCCCAAGGTCTTTCTCCTTTGATGAGGTTTGTAGCCTTTGTCCACCTAGCCTGTACTCTGTCAGCGGTCTTCTTTGCCCTTCTCCGATCTTCATTACTTTGCATTTGGTGGGGTTAAATTCGAGAAGCCAGTTGTTAGACCAGATGTCAAGCTTGTCCAGGTCTCTTTGAAGTCCTGCTTGGTCTTCATCCGATGTGATTCTCCTCATTAATTTCACATCATCTGCGAACAGAGACACTTCTGAGTCTATCCCGTCCGCCATGTCATTCACATATACCAAGAATAGCACTGGTCCTAGGACTGACCCCTACGGTACACCGCTCGTCACAGGCGTCCACTGTGATACCTCATCGCGCACCATGACCCGTTGTTGCCTCCCTGTGAGATATTCCCTGATCCATTCCAGTGCCCTTCCTGTTATACACGCTTGGTCTTCCAACTTCTTTACTAATCTCATATGAGGAACTGTGTCGAAGGCCTTCCTGCAGTCCAGGAAAATGCAGTCAACCCACCCTTCTCTCTCGTGCCTCACCTATGTTATTTTATCATAGAACTCCAGGAGGTTTGTTACACAGGATTTGCCTTCCCTGAATCCGTGCTGTCTGGCGTTGATTATCCTGTTCTGCTCCAGATGCTCCACCATTATTTTCCTGATGATTTTTTCCAAGACGTTTGCACACTATACACGTAAGTGACACCGGTCTATAGGTTAGTGCCTCCTTTCTGTCTCCTTTTTTAAAGATGGGGACTACGTTGGCCTTTTTCCATATCTCAGGTAGCTGCCCAGTTTCAAGGGATGTGTTGAATATTATGGTAAGTGGCACACTCAGAACCTCAGCTCCTTCCCGAAGGACCCACGGGGAGATATTGTCATGGCCCATCGCCTTTGAGGTATCAAGGTCACTGAGTAACTGCTTCACCTCCCCCTCAGTTGTGTGTATACCCTCCAGCACTTGATACATCCCTTGTTGGTGACGCACCGTGTCCTGTCTACCCAGCTGCCTTCCTTCCTCCACTGTGAATACTTCCCTAAACCTTGAGTTGAGCTCCTCACATACCTCTTGATCATTACTTGTGAGTTGTGTGTGTGTGTGTGTGTGTGTGTGTGTGTGAGTGTGTGTGAATGTACTTGTGTACTGTCGTATTTACCTGTGGGCTTTCAGTGTCTTCCATAAAGGAAAATATCGAATTTCAACAAAAATGAAAGCTAATATATTTTATGTAGCAGATTTCTGGGTGGGAAGACAGAACCAAACGGACACACATCTATACACTATAAAACGTTCACACATACACTTATAAAGCTGCATGAGTGAAAACAAATAAAAAATTAACATGAACACTTAATGAAACATAAATAGAAGTCCGAGATTTACACTGAGTAACCTCACCTTGGTGGCCATGTTGGGTGGCAGCTTGGTCTTGCCTAGCTGGTCTACTGTTCGTGGCTGTCTTGGTGGGTGTAATTACAGGACGCAGTTTTCTGTGTGTCCCCTCCTGTAATTCCACCCACAAGACAGCCACAACAAGGTCACTGGGGAGGGGCCAACACATACACAACACACACACATACACACACACGCCCATCCATTCACCCACCCACCTGGGAAAGTGAGGAAGGGAGTTCATCGGAGGGGACACAGATGGACTTCTGGACACACGGAACTAAAGAAAGCACCAAAATAACTGGACGTGGGAAGTGTGGAAGGGTTGACATCCGGGGGCCCACGGATGGAGACATGGAAACATGAACCACACCTGAGTATGAACACACCTATGACCACAATTCACCATGACCTCACCTCACACTAGGACCACACCTCACTATGACCACACCTCACTACGACCACACCTCACTATCACTACAATTCACCATGACCTCACCCTACTATGACCACACCTCACTATGACCTCACATCACTATGGCCACACCTCACCGTGATCCGTACCTGGGAGTTCATCTGAGGGGACACATATGGACTTCTGGACACACGGAACTAGGGAAAGCACCATGACAACCGGAAGTGGGAACCATGGAAGGGTTGACATCCGGGGGCCCACTCAAGGAGACCTGGAAACATGAACCACATCTGTCTATGACCTCACCTAACTATGACCACTCCTAACTTTAACAATGACCTCACCTATGATGATTATTCCAAACAATGAATATGTAAAAATTGTGATTGATCGAGTGATGAAAAAGACAAAATATAAGTAATGAAATGGCTAGAAAAGTACCTCTTAATAATAATAGAACACAAAACAGTACAGCACAGTAACACAAAAGAACGATACTGCAACACACAAGAAAAGTACAATAACATACAGCATAACAGTACAGCAGTACACAAGTACCACACGAACATACAAGAACAATACAATAAAATAATGATGGCCAGTTGTAACATCCACACCAACAATTACTTTTGTCGAAAGGTTGACTTTCCCAGTGTGTACATCTTATTTTTTTTCCCTAGATTTTTTTTGTTGTATTTGTGAATATTTTTCTCAATATTGTGAAGGTAAGAGAAGTGAATACATGAAAAATTTAATAATATTTAATAATTCAAAAGAATGCTTTTTTTGCTATATCCACTACAAGATTCCCTCAGTTGTTACTTCCTTATATCTTCTCATTTATCATTAAGGATATCTACAAAATACTATGTATCAGCATTCTACATCCCGATTACACAGAATTCTATTAAAATATATAATATAATTAAAATGCAAACTGCAAAATCACAGTCATCACTTTAAATCACAAATCATTATTAATCAAGTACGAGGTAATTTATCTCGAATTTTTAATGGTGTGGGGAACCAGCAGGTCGCTCAGACTTACACTATGGACCAGATACACTCAGGAGAGGTGTGGTCTCATGACGTCTGAATCAGAAAGTACACATATGTGCATGAGAATGTTTGCACACATGTGAGCACGTGTGCTGGGGAAATTGTGTTCATATATATTCTAGAGGCCTTGTCTCAGACTGGGCCTCGGGGGCGTTGACCCCCGAAACAATCTCCAGGTATACTCTCCAGAGTGGAACGTGAGAATTGTGTGTGTGTGTGTTTACTTGTGGACGTTTCAGTGCCTTGCAAATGACGAATTGCAACGAACAAAATACTTCCTGTTGTTTCGGTGCTTTCCCTAGTTCCGTGTGTCCATCTGTGTCCCCTCAGATGAACTCGCAGGTGAGGATCATGGTGAGGTGTGGTCGTAGATGTGATGGGTGATCATAGTTAGGTGAGGTCTTAGTCAGGTGTGGTCATAGTAAGGTGAGGTAAGGTCACAGTTACAAAGTGAGGTCATAGTGAGCAGTGGTCATAGACAGGTGTGGTCATAGTCATGTGGGGTCACAGTCAGGTGTGGTTTATGTTTGCAGGTCTCCATCCGTGGATGTCAGCCCTTCCACACTTCCAACTTCCAATTGTTTTGGTGCTTTCCTTAGTTCCGTGTGTCCAGACGTCCATCTGTGTCCCCTCAGATGAACTTCTAGGTGTCGATCATGGTTAGGTGTGGTCGTAGATGTTAGGTCATAGATAGTTAGGTGAGGTCATAGTGAGCTGTGGTCATAGTTAGGTGAGGTGTTAGTCAGGTGTGGTCATTGTGAGGTGAGGTGTGGTCATAGTTACAGGAGATCATATTAAGCTGTGTTCATAGGTGAGATCATAGTTAGGTGGGGTTTATGTTTCCAGGTCTCCATGCGTGGGCCCCAGGATGTCAACCTTTCCACACTTTCCACTTCCGGTTATTCGGGTGCTTTCTCTATCTAGTTCCGTGTGTTCAGAAGTCCCCTCAGAAGAACTTCCAGGTGTTGATCATGGAGAGGTGTGGTCATAGTGAGGTGTGGTCATAGTGAGGTGAGGTTATGGTGAATTGTGGTCATAATCAGGTGTAGTTTACCTTTCCAGGTTTCCATCCGTGGGACCCCGGATGTCAACCCTTCCGGTTATTTTGGTGTTTTCCCTAGTTCCGTGTATCCAGAAATCCATCTGTGTCCCCTCAGATGAACTCCCAGGTGTGGATCATGGTGATGTGTGGTCATAGTGATGTGAGGTCATAGTGAGGTGTGGTCATAGTGAGGTGAGGTCATGGTGAATTGTTATTATAGTGAGGTGTGGTCGTAGTGAGGTGTGGTCGTAGTGAGGTGTGGTCATAGTGAGGTATTGTGGTCATAGTCAGGTGTGGTTTATGTTTCCAGGTCTCCATCCGTGGGCCCCCGGATGTCAACCCTTCCACACTTCCCACTTCCGGTTGTTTTGGTGCTTTCCCTAGTTCCGTGTGTCCAGAAGTTCATCTGTGTCCCCTCAGATGCACTCCCTTCCTCACTTTCCCAGGTGGTTGGGTGTATGTGTGTGTGTTGTGTGTGTGATGTGTATGTGTTGGCCCCTCCCCAGTGGCCTTGTTGGATAGTAACTTGGTCTCGTCTAGCTGGCTACTGTTCGTGGCTGTCTTGGTGGGTGGAATTACAGGAGGGGACACACAGAAAACTGCGTCCTGTAATTCCACGCACCAAGACAGCCACGAACAGTAGCCAGCTAGACAAGACTAAACTGCCACCCAACATGGCCACCAAGGTGAGGTTACTCAGAGAAAATCTCGGACTTCTATTTATGTTTCATTATGTTAAAGTTAATTTTTGTTTGGTTTTACTCATTCAGCTGTATATGTGTATTTTTGAAAGTTTTACCGTGTATAGATGTGAGTCCGTGTGTGACTCTATCTTTCCATCAGAAACTCTGTTACAAAAACGTTATCAGCTTTCTTTTTTGTTGCAATTCGTCATTTTCAAGGCACCGAAACGTCCACAAGTAAATATGAAGGTACAAAAGTGCATTCACACAGACACACACGCACACAATAACCACAACAAATATATTTCTCTCGTCTCTAACCTCTAAATCCCTCGCACACGTATAGTATCTTACAATCCAAACTTTGTCACACACACATGTTCACACGCATATTTGCATTTTCTTTCAATTTTCTTAAAATTAAATTAATTTGCACAGGAAATAAACCGGAAATAAAGAAATTCTTTAGCATAAATTCTTTATTGAATCCTGTAAGGTTCTGCTGTATGTTATTGTACTTTTTTGTGTGTTACAGTATTGTTCCTTTGCGTTAATGTTCTGTACTGTTTTGTATTGTTCTATTGTTATTATGAGGTACTTTTTTAACCTGTTCTTCATTACTTATATTTTGTCATTTCCATCACTCGATCAATCACAATTTTGACATATTCATTGCTTGGTATAATCAGCATAGGTAAGGTCATTGTTAGTTAAAGTAAGTTAGGTGTGGTCATAGTAAGGTGAGGTCATAGACAGGTGTGGTCATAGTGAGTTGAGGTATAGTGCAGTATTCTCATAGTCAGGCGTGGTCAAAGTGAGCTGAAGTATAGAGAGGTGTTCTCATAGTCAGGTGTAGTCATAGACAGGTGTGGTTATAGGTGAATTCATAGAGAGGTGAGGAGTGGTCATGGACAGGTGTGGTCATAGTTATGTGTTGTCATAGTCAGGTGTGGTTCATGTTTCCAGGTCTCCATCCGTTGGCCCCCGGATGTCAACAATTACACAGTTGCTTTGGTGCTTTCCCTTGTTCCGTGTCTCCAGATGAGGAGTGGTCATAGTGAGGTGACGTCATAGTGAACTGTGGTCATAGTTAGGCGACCTTCACGGTAGTCTAGATTTATTGACAAAAAACGGTTTCTGCAGTACTAGGCAGACTGTTCCACTCATCAACTACCCTATTTCCAAACCAATGGTTACGGATTCAGAGACGGGAAATCCTGTGTCACAAACCTACTGGAGTTCTGTGACAAGAGGACAGCAATAAGGCAAGAGAGAGAGAGAGGTGGATAGACTGCGGTTTCTTGAACTGTAAGAAGGCTTTTGACACGGTTCTATACAAGAGATTAGTGCAAAATCTGGAGGACCAGGCAGGTATAACAGGGAAAGCACTGCAATGGACCAGAGAATACCTGACGGGAAGGCATCAGAGAGTCATGGTACGTGATGAGGTGTCAGAGTGGGCGCCAGTGACGAGCTGGGTTCCACAGGGGTTAGTCCTAGGACTGGTGCTGTTTCTGGTATATGTGAATGACATGACGGAAGGAATAGACTCAAAAGTGTTCCTGTTTGCAGACGATGTGAAGTTAATGAGGAGAATTCAATAGAAGAGAATAAGGCAGGACTACAGAAAGATCTGGAGAGACTGCAGGCATGGTCCAGAAACTTGCACATGGTGGGGTCGAACTCCAGGAGACAAGTCATGAAGATTAGCATTCCGACATCTCAGTAAGGAGTCGTTCTGGATTCTGTACACTGTAGACGTCAGGCCCATATTGGAGTATGCAGCTCCAGTTTGGAACCCACACCTGGCTAGGCACGTCAGGAAATTAGAGAAAGTGCAAAGGTTTGCAACGAGACTAATCCCGGAGCTAAGGGGCATGTTCTACGAGGAGAGATTAAGGGAACTCAACCTGACGACACTGGAGGACTGGAGAGATAGGGAGGATATGATAATGATAACGACATATAAAATACTGAGAGGAATCGACAAGGTGGACAGAGACAGGACGTTCCACAGATGGGACATAGCAACAAGGGTTCAGAATTGGAAGTTGAAGACTCAGATAAGTCACAGGGATGATAGGAAGTATTTCGCCAGTCATAGAGTTGTCAGGAAGTGGAATAGTCTGGAGAGTGATGTAGTGGAGGCAGGATCCATACATAGCTTTAAGAAGAGGTATGACAAAGCTCATGGAGCAGGGAGAGAGTGGACCTTGTAGCGACCAGTGAAGAGGCGGGGCCAGGAGCTATGATTAGACCCCTGCAACCACATTTATTTGAGTGCACACACACATACACACACACATACACACACACACACACATACACACACATATACGTACACATAAACACACGCATATACACACGCATATACACACGCATATACACACGCATATACACACTCATACACACACATACACACACATACATACACACACATTCATACACACACACACACAAACCCTCACACACACACACTTACACATACATACACACAAAAGGAAAGTAATCTGAAGTAAACAAGAACTTTGCAGAAATGTTCTCAGCTGCCTGGAGGTGTGTGAGATGATAAGGGAAGCAGCAAAGGAATTGTTCAAAACAAACACTGAAAACTGGAGGGAATGGAAGTGGGAGGAGTGAGGAAGCTCTCCGATTATCCATGGTTTCCAGGAGGCCAAAGGGAAGACTAAGGAAAAAATGTGGATTGGGGAGGAATATGAGATTCAGGATCTCATTCAATTGACAGACCAAACGAACATGATGACAAATTTTCAAAGATTCGGAAAGTATTTGAGAGAAAAAAAACGTTCAGTCAAACTGATCTTAAGAAACAAAATGTCACGAGACAAGATTATGAAACTGAAACCATGGTTAATACAGTCATAAATATATCAGTCTATAAAACTAGATCGGGACAGAACATACAAGGCGATGAAGAGCCTGGGTAGTCATCGACATGATGAGGGTTAGGGCCACGCACAAACTTCCATAGACCTCCCGTCAAGTTTTATTCCTTCCCACTCAAACACAGTAACTCAAAACTAGTCATGCCCTCTCTGTCTTCCTACACCCACAGTGCTCATCCCACCCAGTGCATGAGCCTTTTTTCACAGCTGCCCCTCACCCCAACTCCCAGCCTCTCCTTCCCTCTACTCTCAAACCTCCCTATCCTGGCTCCCCTACCTTCCTGATCCTGACCCCTTCCAGTGCAAGAAACCCCCCTCAACTATTCCTCACCATTATCCCCATCCCCCACCCCGTCCTCTCACCCTCTGATCTATGTGCTGCGTTTGGAAATCAGGAACCCATATAACGAAACTGTAAAAGAAACTGAAATTATAATACAGAAATACAAATGTAATTACTAGTGAGATAATGGAAAGAACAAATAGGGTAAGCCTCCCCAGACATCACAGCTCAGAGACAAAGTTTACAGAGATGATAATCTTCCAGTCCTGATATCAAATCATGAGGAAGGACAGAGGAAACAAAGGTGGCGAAGGAAAAACACAACTCATGAAAAATCAGTGAAGTTTTGCAAAGGTCAGAGAGAGAAATAAAGAGGAGTGTTGAGTGAGACACTAGAGTAGTCTTACTCAAGACTGGGTGACCAAAGGTAGTGATAGCAGTAATGTACAACCCTCCACTAGCCAGTAAGAGACCAAGACAGGAATACTATGACGAAAACGGTGATGGTGGGAACAATAGCGGAGGTGTCCAGAAGAGCCCACATGAGTAATACAGTAATGCTGATCATAAGAGACCTTAATTAACCCCCAAGGAAATAAACTGTGGTAACCTCAAACCACATGGAGGACTAGAACCATGGAGGGCTAAGATGCTGGAGGTAGCAACGGAGAACTTCATGAACGAACATGTCAGGGATACAACCAGAGAGAGAGAGGATGAACAAGCAAGGCTGGACCTTATATACACCCTGTAAATCTTGCTCAAGGAGAAGGACCTGGGAGTGAGTATTATTAGTAGCACATCGCATGAAGTGCACATCAACCAAATAACTGGAAAAACAAATTCACGTTTGACAAATCTTGGAAAAACTTTCAGGAATCTGAGTAAAGGTCATTCTGGACACAATATATGGCACATGTGAGTGCCACATCGAAGGATGCAGCGCTAGAATCAAACATCACGACACCGGAGAAGGAACAGAGGTTTCCTTTGAGACTAATTCCTGTGTTATCTCTATTGAGGAGAGATTAAAGAAGCTGAAGATGATGATGTTAGAGAACAAAAGAACAAGAAATGACATGATAATAAAGTGCAAAATACCGAAAAGGAATTACTAGGGTGGATAGGGACAGACAGTTTGAAAGACGAGAAACAGACAGCTGGAATTGGAAAAAAAGCTAAGTCACTCGGCGAGAGTGAGTCAAGCAGCAACTATTGATACCATACTCGACCTTTGTAACCCCCCTCCACATACACACACGTACATACACACATGTACACACACGTACACACACATATACACACATGTACACAAACACACACGTACACACAGACACACACATACACATAAAGTATTAGACCAGTGTGGTACAGTGAGTCAAGCACTGCGTACCTTGTCCCAAGGTTCGTAGATTCCAGTCACCTTCTGCCTCAGAGTAGTGTTTGTGAATAATTATATATATATATATATATATATATATATATATATATATATATATATATATATATATATATATATATATATATATATATATATAAGTAATATTATAATAATAATGTGTGTGTTTTTATTTTTTTTAACACATCGGCCGTTTCCCACCAAGGTAGCGTGGCCCGAAAAAGAAAAACTTTCATCATCATTCACTCCATCACTGTCTTGCCAGAGGCGCGCTTACACTACAGTTATAAAACTGTAGTGTGTTAAACTCCCGCGTACAGTAACTTCCAGCATAATTTAATCGCTAAATTTTAGTATATACTGTGAATATTTTAAATCTGTACATTTTACCCGTATTTTATTGCTTCCATTTTTTTTCCACCGGGATTATAATAAATCTCTGCCATGCCTCTGGACTTTGCTAAATATTTTCTCTCAAAATTTCCATGTGTAGTAAATTCCTGCAGGATGTGACTGGAGGGTTCCTGGGCTCTCTCTGGTCATGTTCCTTCCCCCACCTTGTCTGCTCCTCCTGAGCTCTCTATGGTCATGTTCCTTCCCCCACCTTGTCTGCTCCTCCTGAGCTCTCTATGGTCATGTTCCTTCCCCCACCTTGTCTGCTCCTCCTGGGCCTCTCTGGTCATGTTCCTTCCCCCACCTTGTCTGCTCCTCCTGAGCTCTCTATGGTCATGTTCCTTCCCCACCTTGTCTGCTCCTCCTGAGCTCTCTATGGTCATGTTCCTTCCCCCACCTTGTCTGCTCCTCCTGGGCTCTCTCTGGTCATGTTCCTTCCCCCACCTTGTCTGCTCCTCCTGAGCTCTCTATGGTCATGTTCCTTCCCCCACCTTGTCTGCTCCTCCTGAGCTCTCTATGGTCATGTTCCTTCCCCCACCTTGTCTGCTCCTCCTGAGCTCTCTATGGTCATGTTCCTTCCCCACCTTGTCTGCTCCTCCTGAGCTCTCTATGGTCATGTTCCTTCCCCACCTTGTCTGCTCCTCCTGAGCTCTCTATGGTCATGTTCCTTCCCCCACCTTGTCTGCTCCTCCTGAGCTCTCTATGGTCATGTTCCTTCCCCACCTTGTCTGCTCCTCCTGAGCTCTCTATGGTCATGTTCCTTCCCCACCTTGTCTGCTCCTCCTCCCACCTTCCATTTCACCCTCCCGTAACCTGGTTAATTTCTCTTCCCTCACCTGGCCAGGTCACCTTCCTCAGGCGTGGTCTGCTTCGTTTCTCATCTTGCCAGGTTAGTTTCCCCTTCCCCACACTTGGTTTGGTCTCTTTTTTCCACATAGTGCGGTCCAATTTCCCTTACTAGCTAGCTCCACCCTCCCCCAAAATAGCTAGAGCAAGTTTCCTCCACCTGGTCAGGTCCCCTTCCCTTCATCTAGACAGGTCCCTTCCTTTATCTAGACAGGTCGCTTTCCCTTCACCTAAGTAATCACCTTTACATCTCTACCTGACAACATTCCTTTCTTTCCACCTAGGTTGATTCCTTTAATCCCGCACCAGGCCAGCTTCCCTTCCACTGCCTCACCAGGTCAGCTTCCCTTCCACTGCCTCACCAGGCCAGCTTCCCTTCCACTGCCGCACCAGGCCAGCTTCCCTTCCACTGCCGCACCAGGTCAGCTTCCCTTCCACTGCCGCACCAGGCCAGCTCCCTTCCACTGCCGCACCAGGCCAGCTCCCCTTCCACTGCCGCACCAGGCCAGCTTCCCTTCCACTGCCGCACCAGGCCAGCTTCCCTTCTGTACGGTTCGTACTTCTAACGGTTATTACCATAGTTATCCACGTGATCACCAACCTCTGCCCATGTGATCTTTCGTTAGCCAATCAAAGGCCTCCCTTTTTGAACGTCCCAGTGCCGGGACGACCAGCAGTCAGTTCCACCCTGATAGGCAGTGTAGACGGATGTAGGCCTAAGTCTCTCGGCTCCCATACATCTAACGCCTCCAATAAACGCTACCATACCAAGCTCATCTTTAATATATTACTAAATCTACGCAAGAACCCCCACAACACACTTCCACTGCCGCACCAGGCCACCTCCCCTTCCACTGCCGCACCAGGCCAGCTTCCTTCCACTGCCGCACCAGGCCAGCTTCCCTTCCACTGCCGCACCAGGCCAGCTCCCTTTCCACTGCCGCACCAGGCCAGCTTCCCTTCCACTGCCGCACCAGGCCAGCTCCCCTTCCACTGCCGCACCAGGCCAGCTCCCCTTCCACTGCCGCACCAGGCCAGCTTCCCTTCCACTGCCGCACCAGGCCAGCTTCCCTTCCACTGCGTCACCAGGCCAGCTTCCCTTCCACTGCCGCACCAGGCCAGCTTCCTTCCACTGCCGCACCAGGCCAGCTTCCTTCCACTGCCGCACCAGGCCATCTCCCCATCCACTGCCGCAACAGGCCAGCTTCCCTTCCACTGCCGCACCAGGCCAGTTTCCCTTCCATCAAAAACGAGTCTGAAAGTTGTCTTGCTGCATAACGGCAATAGTAAACCATCAGTTCCTTATGAGAATATAAAGCAAATGTTGCAATGCATGAAATATGCTGAACATCAATAGCAGCTCTGTGATGACTTAAAGGTTGTTGTTCTTGTGATGGGCTTGCAGGGCGGATACACCAAGTATTGCTGCAAGAGGTTGCCACTACATCAGGAGAGACTGGCCACCTCGTCAATCATTGGAGTCTGGGATGAACAATGTTCAACATCCACCTCTCAATGAACCAAACAAAATTTTGCTACCATCACTACACATAAAACTGAGGCTCATGAAAAACTTGGTAAAAGCTATGGACAAATCCGGTCAGGGATTCAAGTATTTAACATCAAAATTCCCCTCACTGAGCGACGCTAAGATAAGAAAGGGAGTCTTCAATGGTCCTCAGATTCGAGAGCTTCTTAAAGATGGTAACTTTGAATCAGACCTTCATGGGGAGGAGAAAGCTGCTTTGGAAGCATTCAAGTTAGTGACGCAGGGATTTCTCGGAAACAGAAGGGAAGGCAACTATGAAGAATTGGTGGAAAGCCTCATCAAGGCTTACAAGAACATGGAATGTAACATGTCACTTAAAATCCTCTTTTTGGACTCACATTTAGATTTTTTTCCAGCTTACTGTGCGGCAGTTAGTGACGAACATGGTGAAACTTTTCATCAAGATATTTCAACCATGGAAAAATGGTACCAGGGTAAATGGTGCACAAGTCATGACTCTTCAGCCCACTATAAGCGTCAAGCAAAAAGGCAGAGAGTAGGTACTGATTAAAAACATACTGACACATATTGTACGTTATAATAAAATAATGAAATATTACATGTCTCATATCTTTATATCTATAGCCAATAAGCATTTTTCAAGGTGATATTTGGATTCAGGACATGAAAATACATAAGAATTAACTAATCTCATTTAAGAAGCAAACATCTTTTCAAAAATTGTTGACAAGTGAATTATACTCCGGAAAAGGGAATAATAATCTGTTTACGCCTCATGAACTGCAGATATTACCCTGAAAACCATTTATCTCACAGATATTACTCTGACTGAATATGGTTTAATCTCAATTGGGAAATAAACTTAAGAAGAAATTATACTTCTAATATAGCTAGAGCTCAAATTAAGAAGAAAGAAGCACTGGAGTACGACTTCTTTTGACAAAAAATACAGACAAAAATATATAACGTCATACAACTCCCATTTATATGCCGAAATTAAGTAATTTTGTAGTAACAAATAATTTACGATAATGTTCCTAAAATAAATTGGTATACTCAGGGAGGAGCACGACATCTGACCTAGTAGCACAAGCTAGGCAGGTCCAACTCACACCCACTCATGTATTTATTCAACCTATTTTTAAAACTACACAACGTCTTAGCTTCTATGACGGTACTCGGGAGTTTGTTCCACTCATCCACAACTCTATTACCAAACCAGTGCTTTCCTATATCCTTCCTGAATCTGAATTTTTCCAATTTAAAACTATTGTTGCGAGTCCTGTGAATGCTAAATATTTTTAGCATACTATTTACATCCTATTTATTAATTATTGTTTTCCATTTATACACCTCAATCATATCCCCCCTAATTCTAAGCCTTTCTAGAGAGTGCAGATTCAGGGCCCTCAGTCTATCCTCATAGGGAAGATTTCTGATACATGGCATCATCTTTGGCATTCTCCTTTGTACGTTTTCCAGTGCATTTATATCCATTCTGTAATACGGTGACCAAAACTGTGCAGCATACCATTACTACACAACACATCTACAACCACTACACTGCACATCTACAACCATTACACTACACATCTACCAACACTACTCTATACATCTACAATGATTACACATCTACCATCACTACAGTACTTATCTACCATAACTAGACTAGACATCTAGCATCACGACACTGCACATCTACCTTCACTACACTACACATCTACTATCAGTACTTTATACATATACCCTACTACAGTACACATCTACCACCACAAAACACCCACTACACATCTACTATCACTTATCATTTAGCAAATCTACACTACTCATCTACCATCATTACACTACTCATATACAATACTACAGTACTCATTTTCAATCTGTAACTTCACATCTACTATCACTGCTTTACACATCTCCCATCACTATTCTATACATCTACAATCACTACGCTGCACATCTACCATAACTGTCCTATACATCGACTTTCACTACACTACACATCTACCATCACTAGACAATGCAGCTCCCAACTACACATCTTCCACCACTATTCTAAACATCTTCACTCATTACACTTCACATCTACCATCATTATACTAAACATCTCCCATCACTACATAACACATCAATCACTACACTCCATATCAATGACCACAATACTACCAATCTATCACCACTAATCTATACATCAACCATCACTACACTACATATTTTTCATGAAAGCACTATTTATCTTTTACTAATTCACATCTACCACCTTGATAATGATTAGATACATAAATTAATATTGTTAAATAGAAGTTTTTTTCTAACATTAGTATACCCAACCGCGATAGCCCAGTGGAGAGAGTTACACCTCTCTTAGCTTGAGTCCCAGGTTCGAATCCTGAGCTTGGCGGTTAAAATTTCTCAAGGGATGACAAGGAAAACAATGGCTGGTTTTACTGAGAAGCGGCTTCGTTCTTCCTCACCATCTGGACCAACTAGCAAAAGGGTAAAGTTTCCAATAGCGAGTGTGGCGCCTCACAACACCTTCCACGCAAGCC
>WNWK01035118.1:0-19999 GCA_009830355.1 Cherax destructor | reverse complement strand
CAATCTATAATGCAAAACACTACTCAATCAACATCCTTCCTATACTCATCCTCGTATTATCACCTAGGGATTTTTTTTAATCCAACGACCCAACATGACGTTAAGAACCAGAGTGTAGGTGGTGATAAGAGTGATGGTGGTTACTCTGGCTCTTATCGCCATGATGGGTCGTCGATTAAAAATCCTAGGTGATAATACGAGGATGAGTATAGGAAGGATGTTGATTGAGTAGTGTTTGCATTATATATTGTTATGGTATAAGTGTACATGATTTAGTGGTTTTGGTATAATGCATTTTGTCTTCATATGTCTTATGATTAACATTTATTTTGTGTGGGGGTCATATAAATTGGATGATCGTCTTTGTTATAGTGTTCTTAGATATTGGTAAAACATGATATGGTGTTGGTGGACGTGATTTTTGTGTGAATGTTTATAAAATGGGTGTTTTTCTGTGATCTTAGTGGATTTGGGATGAGTGAACATAGAAATTGGTGATCATCTTTGTTATAGTGTTTTGTGGGAAATGTGTAAATGGTTGTTAATGTGGTATTAAAATGAGTGTGTTAGTGGGGTATAAATACGTGTTAGCGGTGTTGAGGTGTGTATCTTAGATATTAGTAAATATGATATGAATTTGGTGTTTGTGATTTTGTGTGAATATTTGTAAAAATGATTGTTTTCTGTGATCTTAGTGGTGAGATCATAGAATTTGGTTATCAGTCTTGGTTAAAATGTTCTTAGATATTGTAGGTATAACAAGTTGAAACAAAGGTAAGTTGGGTGTGACATCACTTCCCGCCAAGTAAACATAGGTGGGAGTGTGACGTCACGGGAGGTGTCCCTATCTGTGAAGTCTCCGGTCGTGGGTGTGACGTCATGTGTTGGTGAGTGTACTTAGATATTGAGAAATATGATACAGAGTTGGTGGACTAAATTTTTTATGAGAATGTTTATAAATATGAGTGTTTTCTGTGCTCTTTAAGATTTTTTGGTTGTTGTTCTGAGGAAATTGTGTAAAAATGTGAGTGCGTTCTATGTTATATAGTATTAGTGATCTTGGTTATAATGTTTTGAGGAGTTGGATGTTATGTCTTAGTTATTTGTGATTTTAGTGTTTTGATATGAGTGATTTCTACGATCATAATGGTTTTGTAGATGAGTATGTAGTTTTGGTGGATGAGATGAAATTTCAGTTGATGAAATGTGTGTGTGATTGAGAATGTAATTTGGCGGGTGAGTTAAATGTTATTTGAGTAATCAATGGATTTTTATAGTATTCAATGTCGTTTTGACAGTATTCAATGGTGTTTTTGCTAGTAATTCATGATGCATGAGTGTTTTTGGAGGTGTTCCAATGTAATTTTGGAAATGTTCTAATGTAATTTGGAAGTGATCATAGAATTTGGTAAACACTTTGGTTGTAATAATATTGGTAGAATTACCGACAATATGTTAAGTAAAAGGACACAATTGCAACTAATGTGACATTTTATTGTGGCAACGTTTCGCTCTCCAGGAGCTTTCTCAAGCCGTTACAAGCGATAAATGGACATAGTTGGTATATATATACTGTCAAGGTGAGGTGAAAACACTAGTGGTGTTAGAAATAGTAGTGATATAAGTAGTATTAGTAGTAGTAGTAGTAGTAGTAGAAGTAATACAATAAGGTAGTACAATCAATATGCACGTGAGTAAAGGTGATAAAACAAATACTTGGGTAGTATAACAATAGGTTAGACAAATATTTCTGCTGGAGGTTGAAATATAAAAGGCCAGTAGGAGTGTTCCACATCTACGATGTGCTAAACTAACAGGAGAGACTATGTGATGGTAGGGTTTACTGTTTTCAGGAGGATTCTTGCTAAGACTTCAGAGATGGTGAAGCTGCCTTTGTTTTGTTTAATTGTGTTAGAAACAGAGATAAGTGCTGATTCAAGGCATTTTCGTCTACGGAAATTAGTTTCTTTGATTACTAGTCGGGCGTCTTTGAATTTCAAGAGATGATTGTTGGAATTTCGGTGTTGTACGCAGGCGTTGTTCAGGTTATCGTTTCTGCATGCATTCATGTGTTCATTGATGCGTGTCTCGAGGTTTCTTGCTGTTTCTCCTACATAATTCTGTCGCAGCCTCCACAGGGTATAGTGTAGACCCCTGCGTTGACTGGTTCATGGTGCTTGGATCTAGTCTTGGTTAGATCCTTAATAGAAGTACTGGAAGCGATGGCGACTCTAGTGTTAGCTTGTGCAAATACTTTAGAAATGTTGGATGCAACCTGGCTGTTGGGAAGAATTATAACTTTGTTTGGAGTGGAATTGACGCGTGGAGAATTAATGATCTGAAGAGCTCTTTTCTTGCAATCTTTGATGAAAAAGGAAGGAAAATGTAAATCAGTGAAGGTTTGGTGAATGATGTACATTCCTCGTCAAGAAACTCAGGACTACAAATTCGGTAAGCTCTTAGGAAGAATCCGATGATGATACCTCTTTTGGTCTTAGTATCTTGACTGGAATAGAAATGTGTGAGGTCATTTTTATTTGTAGGTTTCCCGGGAAACTTGAAATCTTAGGTTGTTATCTACTTTGTGGATGAGGACGTCTAGAAAGGGTATCTTGTATTGGACTCTTCTTCTAGTGTAAACTGGATCGCCGGTTCAACTGCGTTGAGCCTTGCCTGAAATTCCGTACATCAAAACGTTTGGGAGTTATTACGAGGACGTCGTCTACGTAACGTAACCAAGTGACGCTTGAGGGGACGATGTTGGCGAAGTGTTCAGCCTCTAGGTGTTCCATGTATAAGTTAGCTAAGACGGCACTGATGGGGGACCCCATTCCCATGCCGTATGTTTGTTTGTAGAGCCTGTTACTGAAAGAAAACAGTTGAAATTAACACAGAGTTCAATAAGGTCAACAAAATCTCCGGGAGGAAGAGGAAGGTTGAGGTCCTGATTGACTTTACGTCGTAGAACCTCGTAGAACCACTTTGGTTATAATGTTTTGTGGGGATGTGTATAAAAATTGAGTGTGTTATGTGAATTAGTGGTTTTGAGATGAGTGATCATAAAAATGTTTTGAGTGAATGTTTGATGGTGTTTTGGGAGTAAACAATGGTGATTTGGGTGAATTCAATGGTGTTTGGGGTATTCAAACGATGTTTGAGAGTGTTTTGGAGGTGTTCAATGGTGTTTTTGGGGGTATTTAATGATGTTTTGGGAGTATACAAAGCTGTTTTGGGGATATTGAGAGGTGATTTGGTGGTGAATAAATGATGTGCAAGAGTGTTTTGAATGTGTTCAAATGATGTATGTGTGTGTTTTGAAGGTTAGATTAGGTTAGTTAGGTTAGGTTAGGTTGGGTTAGCTTAGGATACGTTAGTTAGGTTAGGTTAAATGATATTTGGGTTAGATTAGCTGATGATAGGTTTGGTTATGTTAGGTTACTTAAATGTTATTTGGGAGAAATCGAGATGTTTTTGAAAGTAATCAGTGGTGTTTTTTGGGGGGTGGTGATGTTTTGAAGGTGTTCAAATGTTGTATGAGAGTATTTTGAAGGTTATGTTAGGTTAGGTTAGATGATAGGTTAGGTTAGGTTAGGTGTTGTTAGGTTGGGTTAGGTTAGGATAGGTTAGGTAAAAATGTTATATGTTGTTATGGTGTTATTCAAATGGTGTTTTGGGATTATACAATGGTGTTTGATAGTGTTTCCGGTGTTAGGTTAGGTTAGATTAGGTTAAGTTAAGTTAGGTGTTGTTAGGTTGGGTTAGGTTAGGATAGTTTAGGTTAGGTTAAGTTAGGTGTTGTTAGGTAGGGTTAGGTTAGATTAGGTTAGGGTAGGTTAGGTTAGGTTAGGATAGGTTAGGTTAGGTTAAGTTAGGTGTTGTTAGGTTAGGTTAGATTAGTAGGTGTTGTTAGGTTGGGTTAGGTAAAAATGTTATATGTTATGGTAGTATTCAAATGGTGTTTTGGAAGTATTCAAATGGTGTTTTGGAAGTATTCAAATGGTGTTTTGGGGGTATTCAAATGATGATTGAGAATGTTTTGAATGTATTCTGATGTGAGATGTTGAGGATGTTGGTGAGAGAATATTTCTTAACAGTTATTGAGAAAAGTATGTGTGTGTGATGGGGTGTTGGTGTTCAAACGATGTACGTGAGTGTTTTGGTAGTGTTCAAATGATGTATGAGTGTGTTTTGGTGATCTTAGTGGGAGATGTTACTTGATGGTGTTTTGGTAGTATTCAATGGTGTTTTTGAGTGAATTCAATGGTGGTTTGGGTGTATTGTATGGTGTTTTGGGTGTATTCAATGGTGTTTTGGGTGTATTCAATGGTGTTTTGGGAGTAATGAGTGGTGTTTTGATTAGTAATCAATGGTGTTTTGAGTGTATTCAAATGGTGATTTGGGTGTATTCATTGGTGTTTTGGGAGTAATCAGTGGTGTTTTGGAGGTATTCAGTGGTGATTTGGGAGTATTCAATGGTGGTTTGAGTGTATTCAAATGGTGTTTTGGGTGTAATCGTTGGTGTTTTGAGAGTAATCAATGGTGTTTTGGTAGTATTCAAATGGTGTTTTGTGGTATTCAAATGATGATTGAGAATGTTTTGAATGTATTCTGTTGTGAGATGTTGAGGATGTTGGTGAGAGAATATTTCTTAACAGTTATTGAGAAAAGTATGTGTGTGTGATGGGGTGTTGGTGTTCAAACGATGTACGTGAGTGTTTTGGTAGTGTTCAAATGATGTATGAGTGTGTTTTGGTGATCTTAGTGGGAGATGTTAAGGCTTGATGTTGTTTTGGTAGTATTCAATGGTGTTTTTGAGTTAAATCAATGGTGTTTTGGTTGTATTGAATGGTGTTTTGGGTGTATTCAATGATGTTTTGGGAGTATTCAATGATGTTTTGGGAGTAATCAGTGGTGTTTTGAGTGTATTCAAATGGTGTATTGAGTGTATTCAATGGTGTTTTGGGAGTAAACAAATGGTGATTTGGGAGTATTCAATGGTGGTTTGAGTGTATTCAAATGGTGTTTTGGATGTATTCATTGGTGTTTTGGATGTATTCATTGGTGTTTTGGATATATTCATTGGTGTTTTGAGAGTAATCAATGGTGTTTTGAGAGTAATCAATGGTGTTTTGGAGATATTCAGTGGTGTATTTGGAAGTATTTAGTGTGTTTTGGGAGTATTTAGTGGTGTTTTGGGAGTATTCAATGGTGTATTTGTAGTAATTTAGTGGTGTTTTGGGAGATATTCAGTGGTGTATTTGGTAGTATTTAGTGGTGTTTTTGGGAGTATTTAGTGGTTTATTGGTAGTATTCAGTGGTGTTTTGGTAGTAATCATATGTGTCAGTATTCAAAGGTGTATGATAGTGTTTTGTAGATGTTCAAAGAAATCTGGGATGTGTTCTGGAGTGATTTCTGGAGGGTTGTTGATGTGAGAATATTTCTTAACAGTTATTGAGAAATGTGTGTGTGTGTGTGTGTGTGTTAGTTAGTTAGTTACCATTTTGTCCTAGGCACATGTCAATTAGACACTAGGCCTGTTGTATATATGTGTGTGTATGTAAGGAAACACTTCGAAATGTTTCTGCCCCACGGAGGTGAACCCGGCCCCTCCGTGCGTGAAGCAAGAGCTTTACCCACTAGGCCACCGGGGTGTGTGTGTGTGTGTGTGTGTGTGTGTGTGTGTGTGTTTGAGTGTGTGAGCGTAAATTTTAATGAAAATAAAGGAAATGTGAATATTTTACAAGAAAATATAGAAGTGAAAAGTTGTTGATAGAGTTGGTAATATGAAAGAATGGAGGGGGGTCCCCATACCTGGTACCTGGAGGATGTAGAAACATGACGCAATACGTATGAGCACCCCCCGTGACGTCACATCAACAGGTTGAAACAAGTAAATCCTTGTGTGTGTGACGTCACGGTGACGCAGGTGTATCGCAGGTAGAGTTGCCGAAAAGTGTTTCTTGACAACTCTTTTATTAAGAACATGATTTAATAGTAAACATGATTAGAAGGAGTTGTATTTAGATAATCACATGAGGGAAAATATATATGCTATGAAGAAGATTCATGTAATGTGATCTGTGTTATTAAAAATGTTAATCGATGTTGGAGTGAGTGATAGATCTTATGTCGAATTTAGAAATTGAGT
The DNA here is from genome assembly GCA_009830355.1 of Cherax destructor. Taxonomy (NCBI): domain Eukaryota; kingdom Metazoa; phylum Arthropoda; class Malacostraca; order Decapoda; family Parastacidae; genus Cherax; species Cherax destructor. The sequence goes on along the minus strand of WNWK01035118.1, from coordinate 13,850 downwards.
AATTGGCAACTTAAATCGAGGATTTTAAAAGGGGTTTCCTGAGTGTCTAATCATTTCAGTATTGTCTTTCATCGTAGCATCAAGTAGATTCATCTGGTGAATTTCTCAAGAAGTTGAATATAGGTGTGTAATGGGAGTATTAGTGTGTTTTAGGAATGTGAAATGTTGTGGGATATGAGTGAAAAAATGTAAGGGATATTAAAACGTCTGAAAATTTGTTGTATTACGAAAAAAAATTGTTTGAATAATTAAACAAAAATGAAAAGTGTATGTAGAGCAAAGTGTTGAAAATTTGTGTTATCCTGGGTTGTAGCGTGTGTGAGTGAGGTGAAAGGGGGGGAGTGAGGTGTAGGGAAGGTTCAGGTTAAGGAGTGTGAGGTGGCTTGTACATGGTAGAATTTGTGATTTAGGAGTTTGTTGCGCCTTGTCTTGCCTTGGTGTACTCACCTAGTTGTGGTTGCAGGGTCGAGTCATAGCTCCTGTGTGTGTGTGTGTGTGTGTGTGTGTGTGTGTGTGTGTGTGTGTGTGTGTGTTTGTGTGGGTGTGTGTGTGTGTGTGATCTTAATGGTAATCATGAAATGGAGTTAGTGTAATGAAATCAGGATATATGCGGGTGTAGGTGTGATTTGTATTAATGAGTTGGTAATGTGAAAAGATGTGGGTTATCAGTGAAAAAATAGACCAATAAGCCTAACCTCCATAGTGGGAAAATTTATGGAATCAATAATTGCCGAGGCAATTCGCAGCCACCTTGAAAAGCATAAATTAATCAACGAATCTCAGCACGGTTTTACAAAAGGGCGTTCCTGCCTTACAAATTTAATAACTTTTTTCACTAAGGTATTTGAGGAGGTAGATCATGGTAATGAATATGATATTGTGTATATGGACTTCAGTAAGGCTTTTGATAGAGTCCCACATCAGAGACTATTGAGGAAAATTAAGGCACACGGAATAGGAGGAGAAATTTTTTCCTGGATAGAGGCATGGTTGACAAATAGGCAGCAGAGAGTTTGCATAAATGGGGAGAAATCAGAGTGGGGAAGCGTCACAAGTGGTGTTCCACAGGGGTCAGTATTGGGCCCCTTGTTGTTCACAATCTACATAAACGACATAGATGAGGGAATAAATAGCGACATAAGCAAGTTTGCCGATGACACCAAAATAGGCCGTCCAATTCATTCAAATGAGGACATTAGAGACTCCAGGAAGATTTGAATAGACTGATGCAGTGGTCGGAGAAGTGGCAGATGCAGTTTAATATAGATAAATGCAAAGTTCTAAATATTGGACAGGACAATAACCATGTCACATATAAACTAAATAATGTAGATCTTAATACTACTGATTGCGAAAAGGATTTAGGAGTTCTGGTTAGCAGTAATCTAAAACCAAGACAGCAGTGCATAAGTGTTCGCAATAAAGCAAACAGAATCCTTGGCTTCATATCAAGAAGCATAAATAATAGGAGTCCTCAGGTTGTTCTTCAACTCTATATATCCTTGGTTTAGGCCTCATCTAGATTATGCTGCACAGTTTTGGTCACCGTATTACAGAATGGATATAAATGCTCTGGAAAACGTACAAAGGAGGATGACTAAGTTGATTCCATGTATCAGAAATCTTCCCTATGAGGATAGACTGAGGGCCCTGAATCTGCACTCTCTAGAAAGGCGTAGAATTAGGGGGGATATGATTGAAGTATATAAATGGAAAACAGGAATAAATAAAGGGGATGTAAATAGCGTGCTAAAAATATCTTGTATTGACAGGACTCGAAGCAATGGCTTTAAGTTGGATAAATTCAGATTCAGAAGGGATATAGGAAAGCATTGGTTTGGTAATAGAGTTGTCGATGAGTGGAACAAACTCCCGAGTACAGTTATAGAGGCTAAAACGTTGTGTAGTTTTAAAAATAGGCTAGATAAATATATGAGTGGGTGCGGGTGGGTGTGAGTTGTACCTGACTAGTTTGTGCTACTAGGTCATATGCCGTGCTCCTTCCTTAAGTGAATGTAACCTGACCTGGCTGGGTCGGGGCATTGGCTTAAGCCGGTGGGAGACTTGGACCTGCCTCGCATGGGCCAGTAGGCCTGCTGCAGTGTTCCTTCTTTCTTATGTTCTTATTAAAACGTCTGAAAAAAATTTGTTGTATTACGAAAACGAGAAAAAAAATGTGTGAATGTTATATGTAGAGTTAAAAATGAAGTGCGAAACATTTGAGAGTGAGGTGAAAGTTGGGGGGAGTGAGGTGCGGGGAGATCCAGGTTAAGGAGTGTGAGCTGGCTTGTACATGGTAGAATTTGTGATTTAGGAGTTTGTTGCGCCTTGTGACTTTTTGATGAATTAGTAAAAACGGGAAAAATTTGTGTGTGTGATCTTAGATAATGGTAATCATGGAGTTGGTGAACATGTGTAATGTTTTCCCTATGTTGTATATGAAATGTAGTGAAATTTGTTGTATTTGTTGATATTAATGTTGTATAACCCTTGTGGTTTAGCGTTTCTTTTGATAATAATAATAATGTTAATATTAATGAAAGAGGAAATAATCGTGCTAGAGAAAATGTAATGAAAATGTATTACTGAAATGAGGAAATATTCGTGATATGATGTATTTAAAGAAAAAATGTGAAATAGTGGAAATATTTGTATTTTTTGATGAGCTAGAGAAAATGTGTAATGTTTTCCCTGTGTTGTATATGAAATGTTTTGAAATGAATTATCGAAAATGTGTATGAAATATTTGTGTTATTATTGAAAATGTATTGTATATGAAAATGTAATGTATTACTTTAAATGTAATATATTGTATTGTGTAACAAATAAATGATGAAAAAAAATTGTGTAATGATTCACCTCTGAATTATAAATATATTGAAGTGGAAAAAATTGTTAACCAAGGTATATATGACACTTGGTGGTAAAAACCTCACCAGGAACTCTAAAAGTGGGAAAACACATATCTCTTAAACCCCATAAGGGGAACTTGATTGAAGCTAATAACATAGTGGTGTTTAGCTTAGATTTAGGAGATAAAATGCCCTAATAAGTCAATATTAAATCTAAATTTGCTTACCTTGATTGGATATGGTAGATGAGATCCAGGATATAAATCTAAGGAAGGCGAAGCACCCTCCGAGATATAACATTAATATGAAAAATATTGAAAAATTCAAAAATAAATGGGAAAAATGGGAAAAATGGATTTTAGGAGGGGGTGGGAGATCAAATCTTTTTCTATGTATTATTGATATCGAGAAAATACCATGCCATATAGGGGGACCTTCGAAAATGAAATATTCGAGAAAAAATGAAAAAAATAGAAAATCGAGGAGCGGGGGCGATCCAGGAGTAGAAGGGGATGGGGGTGGGAGTAGGGGGTAAAAATGGGGTGAGGATGGGGGTCTCAAAAAGGGTTGGGTTGAGGAGCGAGTCGGAGCCGGGGGGGTCCCCCCCAAAAAGTTAGTTGCTCTGAGAGATTGTACACTACTGTTAGTAATAGTGATGAGGGTCATATGAGTTGTGGTGCCGAGTGTGATGAGGTTAACCACATTGACATTAATGTTGAATATAGCACTGCTGATAAATGTAATGAACACAATGTTGGTAGAGGTGTTGATGATGACAATTATAGTGATGTGTGTAATGCATCACACGCAGATCTCATGCTCTGTGTAAACAAAGACTGCTACGAGGCCTCACAACTGGTAGTGCACTTAAAAAACTCATGGACCAGGGTAACACTGCTGACATTGATAAGGTCTGCTCTTTATATGAACAATTTTTTCATTATGCCGAGAAACTAAGCGAGATTCCAGGACTTCTATAATGGATCAAACTGTGTATAAACTTAATATTTTTAGCTGGAATATTGCATCACTTAGTTAGCTGTCTCTAATTCTTTTGCAGTTTTGTCCTCTGAAACCCCCACCTCCTTACCTCTACTTCTTCATCGTCTCGCCTGCTATTTCTAAGTATAAGAGACCTTGCATGCCTTCATCTTTGCGCCTCTCACTTGAGAAGTTGAACCTGTTCCCTAAGCTCAAGTCTCCTTGCATTCCTCCGGTTTACCTGGAGAGGGTTTCGGGGGTCAACGCCCCCGCGGCTCGGTCTGAGACCAGGCCTTGTGGTGCATCAGGGTCTGATCAACCAGGCTGTTACTGCTGGCCACATGCAAACTGATGTACGAACCACAGCCCAGTTGGTCAGATACTGATTTTAGGTGCCTGTCCAGTGCCTTCTTGAAGACACCCAGGGGTCTGTTGGTAATCCCCCTTATGTGTGCTGGGAGGCAGCTGTGTACAATTGTGTGTACAATTCCCCAACAGCTCTCATTTTCAGCCTTGGAGCCTAGTTCTCACCCCCCTCCCTTTCCAGCTCTCACACGAAGGTGAAGGTTCGCCCCCCTCATGTAGTCCCCTCTTCTGTTCTCTCCTAGGCTTCTTCTCCAGCCCCCTTCCACACTCCTTCTCATGTTTCCTCACAGGTCTCTTCTTCTTCTGTCTCCACCAGCACATCTCCCAAGGTTCATACTCCCCTCCCCTTTCAGTCCTTTTTAGTTCCATCCATTGTCTCTCCAATCTCTACTTGCTCTCCCTCACCTGTCTCTGAAGTCGTGGTATCAGCGTCTTCCTTGTCCGCTTAAATCCTTGAAGCTATCTCTGAATATACTGCGGAGACAAAACCCTTGATGGACACTGATGTGCCCCCTTATGCCCCTTCTTATTTTTCACAACCCTCTCAGCAATCTTTCCTTCACAGCATTCCGATTTGCACATGTGGTATACAGTTTGCCCTCTATATATCTCCCTTTCCCGTGCATTATGTATCTCGATGTTGATGTTGCGTTCTTGATCTCTACTCTGCCGCCGCTCATCTTGTTAGGTGATTTTAACGCTCACCATCATCTTTGGAGAGGGTCCCACTGTAACGCTTGTGGTGATCAGTTGGAGACTCTTCATGTTTTAAATACGAGTGCTTCCACCCATTTTAACTCTCACACTCAGTCTCTTGTATTGATCTTTCTATCAGCTCCTCGTCAATTGCACTTGATTACACTTGGTTTGTTCTCCCAGATTTGCATCACAGTAATCACTTTCCTTTTCTTGTTACTTCTGCTATGTATTCCCAACCTCCTCATAGCCCCCATTGGCAATTTGGAAAAGCTAAATGGGACTCTCGCCTTACCACTTTTTGTAAGGACCCTTCTTCATCCTCTTCTGATGAGCTGGTGCACCAGTTTTCGATCTTAGTTTTTTGCTATGGCATCACATTCCATTCCTCAAACCTCGAGCAGACATTCTCAGGCATGCGTGCCTTGGTGGTCTCCTGTGTATGCCTTTTCAGTGTGCTTTAATCGTGTTGCATGGGGCCGTTATTGATATAATCAAACAGCAGATCACCTTCTGGATTTTAAGCAGGCGAGGGCAGTCGCTCTCTGCATAATACATAACACTAAACGCAATTGTTGGCAAGACTACATTTCGACTGTTACCTCAACTTTCCATATGAATGCAGTTTGGAAGAAGGTATGGAAGTTGTGTGACAAGTACACTCCGGACCCAGCTCCCGTTTTGTGGGTTGCTGGTGTTAGTGTTGCGGAATCTCTTAAAACTGCCATGAAAATCGAGAAATATCTTGTCAGTGTCTCCCAAAGGCTTCACCTCTGTCCTTCGTTTCTTCTAAGTCTGCCAGGGAGCAATCGCTCTTGGATTTTTCTTCTGATGGGATTTAGCCTTATATCGTACTTTTTACTCTCTTAGACCTAGAGTCCACATTTTCCACTTGCCGGTCTTCATCAGCTGGGTGTGATGATATTCATATCCAAATGCTACAGCCCTTACAGTCTTTTTGCATCTTTTCAATCTTGTTTCGACATGGGGGTTGTCCCTCAACAATGGAAATCTGTCATAGTACTACCGTTTCACAAACCAGGCACCTCGGGACTTTATTTGGAAACTCACAATGAAAATCTGTGTAGTCTGCAACCAAACAAACAAACATTCTACTGCAGGGAAGTGTTTTTGGGTATGCCCAAATGAGACCAAACTGTGGAATAGAATCACATTGATATTAAAAGATGATAACATCAAACTGGCCTTCATAAAAAACATGACAGCATTCTATAACAGTTGGGAAAATAAAAAATCTGGGCCAGATGGTGCTATCGCCCCTGGTACAAATGCTGTCCTTGTAGACAGAAACTGTAAGAATGGAGAAATAAATGATGGTGGCCTGAAGGGGGACAGCTCTAGTGGGGAAACAGGTGTAGACAAGGATATACAAAAACCAATGTTACAAACTAGCAATACCACAATAGATAGTAAACAAGGGGATGCCCCGAGAAATATTGAAGATAAATTATCCAGAAACAACTGATGAAGGCTCCATTGTTACCACTAGTGCTGAAGATAGAAATGAGACTGGAAAACACGCACCAGTAGGGAATACAATAGGGAACACACCTTTTCAAGGGGCTCCTTGGCGTGGTGAAGAGGCTCTTGGTCTGAGGAATTAGACCTTTTGGTCTTCTTCCTCAGACCAAACCTAATTACCCCCCAATCCCCCTCCCCTATCCCATCTCCATCCTCCCTTTTTTCCCTTTCCTCCTCTTCCTCCTCATCCTTCCCTTATTTCCTTCCCATTTTTACCCTGGGAGCTTCTCCACAGGCATTCTAGTTCCTAGGTAGGGGGAAGGGTATCGTGGTCCATCCCATTCTGTTGAGGTCCTTGGCGGTGGTGTAGTTTGCCGTGGAATCTGGATCGCCTGGGATGTCCCGATCCCTCTGCAGTCTCCCGGGGGTGGCCTTGGGTATCTTTCAGGCGATGGGTGTATCTCTGGAGGCCACCTTTCGGATTCCGGGGGTGGTGGCTGAAGGCGGTATGCTTTGTGGCGGATATCCGGCCGCCCTCTCTTTTGTCTGCCGAGGTGGCTCGGTGGATGTGAGGTTGCTATCCCGGATTGCTGGTTTACTGGCAATCCGGGATAGCATGGGTTCCATGCAGCCTCTGCACTACTTGCGTTGAGGTCCTCTTGGGCGTGGAGGGGGATTTACACCCCTTTCATTCTTCCTAGAAGCTATTCCTTCACGTTCCCCCTTTTTTATTCTTTTTTTTATTTTTATTTTCTTCTTTCTTTTTTTTTCTTAAAACAAAAAGAAAGAAGTAACCTAACCATGGATGCCCAAATCCGTGAACCTACCCCTGGACTCCTTCTTGATACCGCACCTAGTTCTGACCCTACCTCGTTAATGGACAACTCTTCGGACAACTCTAATACCCCTGTACCTCTTGCTGGTGCCGGTTCGTCACCTGCTTCAGGTACCTGGGTTCCGACTGGCCCTTTCGATACGTCTGACCTTCGCTATTCTCTGATTTTGATTCTGGCTTCTCCCTTAACGGTGCAGCAATTTTCGAATTGCCCGCCCATCACACGTTGGACCGCCTCCGGTCCCTCATCCAAACGACCAAGACCCTTACATGACGATTCAACACTTCCTGCTCATTCATCTCAGAAACGACCAGCTCATCACGCACTCCCCTTAAATGCTCTGTTTCACACTACTCAGTGGACAAAGTTTTTTACTCTACGACCGACCTCTCCTAATACCTATCTTTCTGATCATAGTGTAGGTAAAGATATCTCATTTCATGCTCTCAAGAGCGGCACTCGCATCATCACAGTCCAGAATGCTGGCCAAGCTCGCGATCTTTCCCTCCTTACGACCATAGATACTATTCCTATCACTATTGACAAGCATCATTCTCTCAATTCTTGTAGTGGTACTGTCATTTTACCCCACACCATTGTCCAACGGAATTTCCAGACATGTGGTGATGACATTTCGAGCAGCTTGAGCTCCAAGAACTCCCTATCCTTAAAGTTGACACTTTTGTCCTCCCTGCCAATAAGCGAAGATGTTATCCTTGCAATATAGCTCGTTTAACATTTGACAGCCATGAACTTCCACCTTCGGTCTACATTGCAGGTCAATGTTTACAAGTTCGAAAGGTGACCCCTACACTGCAACAGTGTAGAAACTGCTGGCGTTTTGGTCATCCAGCGAAATATTGCAGGTCCATGGCCGAATGCCCAGTCTGTGGTGCCGACGACTGTGCCAGTTCTTTTTGTAATCTATCTCCCTCTTGTCTTAACTGTTATGAGGCACATCCATCGTACTCTCGCCATTGTCAGGTTTACCTGAATGAGCGGGAAATCCGTTGTCTCAAAGAGGCGGAAGGCTTCTCATAAGCTATGGCCGTCTCTCATCTATGCCTTCAAGGGAGACTTCCCCGTATTTCTATTCTCGTATTGCTAAACGTCACCCCACTTGTTGGGTCCCAAATTCCCCGGCTTCCTCTGTGGTCGCCCCATCCTCAGTCACCCGTCTCGAATCCTTTTGCTGTTCTTGGCTCCGAGGTCCCTACCTTGGCATCTCATACTATCCACACCCCTTCCTCTACTCACTCGCACAGTTCTGTGTCTACACGCCCTCGTTCACCTAAACCTCAGCGCCCCTCTTCTTCTCATAAGTCCGGCAAAAAATCCCCATTGCCGGGTTCTTCACCTCCGACTAGTTCTGTAACGTGTGTGGAGGTTCATCCTCCTCCTAGTTCAATGTCTTCATCCCCTGTCCCCTCCCACGTTCCTTCCTTGACTGCCCCGCCCCAGGCCGCTTCCACTCCTGTCCCCTCCCAAGCCCCTTCGACAGTCTCCTCTTCCATCCCCACGCCCTCTACTTTTGTACCGTCTATGAGTCTCCCAGATTGTCGCTCACACTCCTCCTTTCATCTCTAATGTGGTCCACATCCTGCATCTATGACTACTGAAACGTTGGAGGCTATTGCAGGATTTCTTGCAGAGACTGAACCGTTGATGGACACCGCTCCACCTTCAGTTCCTCTTCCTCTCTCTTCTCCATCTACTACCCCCCCCCCTCCTTCCTTCACAGCGTCCCACTCCTTTGATTACAGATCTTCCACTGCCTCCACATGTGGACTTTTCTAACCTTAGTCCATAGATACCTCTAACTTCGACTTATGTCTTTCTTTCCATAAATCATGGCTTATTTGCAGTGGAATATTCGAGGCCTTAGGGGTAACCGGGGTGAGCTTCAGGTGTTGCTCTCCCAGTTTTCCCCTGTTGGTGTCTGTTTGCAAGAACCCAAATTGCAATCCTCTGTTATTCGGCCCTTTTCAGGCTATGATTTGTTGTATTCCTCGGATCCTTTATCCGATGGAACCTTTAACGAAAGTGCTCTTCTTATACGCACTGGTGTTCCATACGTCAGCTCAATGTTCATTCTTCTCTACATTACACCGCAGCCTGTATCCACTTGAATAAGTGGTATGCACTCTGTTCTTTATATCTCTCCCCTTCGCGAGCATTGTCTATCCCAGATGTTGATTTTCTGGTTTCTTCCTTGCTGCAACCCCTCCTATTACTTGGCGATTTTAATGCACACCATTTTCTCTGGGGAGGGTCGCACTGTGACTCCCGTGGCATTCAGTTGGAGGCATTTCTTGCTTCTCTCCCCCTCCATGTTTTAAATATGGGTACTCCTACCCATTTTGATCCTCGAACTCATTCTTTCTCCTGCATCGATCTCTCCATCTGCTCTTCCTCAACTGTCCTTGACTTCACCTGGTCTGTCCTCCCGGACTTACATGACAGCAATCATTTCCCAATTATCCTTAAGTCCCCTTCGTATGTTCCACCCCCTCGTAGCCCACGCTAGCAATTTGACCGGGTGAAATGGGACCTTTACGCACTCTTACTGCCTTTCATTAGGTTCCTTCCTCGTCCTCCATTGATGAGGTTTTACATCTCTTTTTGTCCTCCGTCTTCACAGCAGCTTCACATTCTATCCCCCAAACCTCGGGCAAGCATTCTCAGAAGTGCGTGATTTGTGGTCTCCTGCTTGTGCTCGGGCAGTACATTTGAAACGCGCTGCATGGGGCAGGTATCAGTATAACAGAACCACAGAGAGACTTCTTGATTTTAAGCAGAAGAGAGTAATTGCTTGCCGTGTCGCATTTCTCTGGGGCTCCATCTGTGCCCCTCGTTCCTTTCTTCTAAGTCTGCCAGCGAGTTAAAGCCCTTAGATTTTTCTTCTCTCAGAGAAGATTCTTATAATGTGCCTTTTACCCTTCAAGAACTGGAGGCAACACTCTCTGCTTGCCGATCATCGGCAGCTGGGCCAGACGGCATACATATTCGTATGCTACAGCATTTACATCAGTCTGCTCTTAATGTCCTCTTACGACTCTTTAATCTTATATGGTCACAAAGAGTTCTTCCCAGCTGTGGAAGTCTGCTATTGTTCTCCCTTTTCGCAAACCGGGTACTATGGAACGTGATACCACTACCGTCCCATCGCTCTTACCAGTGCAGTTTGCAAGGTAATGGAACGTCTAGTTAATAGACGTTTGATGTGGTATTTAGAGATGCACAATAGTCTCTCCACTAGTCAATATGGCTTTCGTAAGGGCCGTTCTGCCATTGACCCCTTACTGCGACAAGGTCCTGGATGCTCTAGAAGACAAACAGAATGCAGATGTTATATACACAGACTTTGCAAAAGCCTTTGACAAGTGTGACCATGGTGTAATAGCACACAAAATGCGTGATAAAGGAATAACAGGAAAAGTTGGTAGATGTTTCTATAATTTCCTAACAAGTAGAGTGCCACAGAACCTGGTAGACTCAAGCCTATCTGACATTACCCTGACGCCACATGACTTTGAAAAGGCGATAATTGACATGCCCATGCACTCCGTTCCAGGCCCCGACTCATGGAACTCAGTGTTCATCAAGAACTGTAAGAAGCCCCTATCACGTGCATTTAACATCCTATGGAGAGGGAGCATGGGCACTGGGGTCGCCCCACAGTTACTAAAAACAACAGACATAGCCCCACTCCACAAAGGCGGCAGTAAAGCAATGGCAAAGAACTACAGACAAATAGCGCTAACGTCCAATATCATAAAAATCTTTGAAAGGGTTCTAAGAAGCAAGATCGCCACTCATCTAGATAACCATCAATGACACAACCCAGGGCAGCATGGGTTTAAAGCAGGTCGCTCCTGTCTGTCCCAACTACTGGACCACTACGACAAGGTCCTGGATGCTCTAGAGGACAAACAGAATGCAGATGTTATATACACAGACTTTGCAAAAGCCTTTGATAAGTGTGACCATGGTGTGATAGCACACAAAATGCGTGCTAAAGGAATAACAGGAAAAGTTGGTAGATGGATCTATAATTTCCTAACAAGTAGAACACAAAGAGTAGTAGTCAACAGAGTAAAGTCTGAGGCGGCTACGGTGAAAAGCTCTGTTCTACAAGGCACAGTACTTGCTCCCATCCTGTTCCTCATCCTTATATCAGACATAGACAGGGATATCAGCCACAGTGCTGTGTCTTCCTTTGCAGATGACACCCGAATCTGCATGACAGTGTCCACCATTGAAGACACTGCAAGACTCCAAGCAGACATCAACCAAATCTTTAAATTGGCTGCAGAAAACAATATGAAGTTCAATGATGATAAATTTCAATTACTCCGATATGGAAAATGTGAGGAAATTAAAATCTCATCGGAGTATAAAACAAATTCCAACCGCACAATAGAGTGAAAAAATAATGTCAAAGACCTGGGAGTGATCATGACAGAGGATCTCACCTTCAAGGACCATAACACTGTAGCAATCGCATCTGCCAGAAAAATGACAGGATGGATAATGAGAACCTTTAAAACCAGGGATGTCAAGCCCATGTTGACACTTTTCAGGTCACTTGTTCTATCTAGTCTGGAATATTGCTGCACACTAACTGCACCTTTCAAGGCAGGTGAAATTGCTGACCTAGAAAATGTACAGAAAACCTTCATGGCACGCATAACTGCAATAAACCACCTCAATTACTGTGAACGCTTGAAGTTCCTAAACCTGTACTCCCTGGAACGCAGGCGGGAGAGATACATTATTATATACACTTGGAAAATCCAAGAGGGATTAGTATGAAACTTGCACACGAGTGTCACTTCCTACGAAAGCAAAAGACTCGGCAGACGATGTAACATCCCCCCAATGAAAAGCAGGGGTGCCACTAGCACGTTGAGAGACAACACAATAATTGTCAGGGGCCCAAGACTGTTCAACTGCCTCCCAGTATACATAAGGGGGATTACCAATAGACCCCTGGCTGTCTTCAAGCAGGCACTGGACAGGCACCTAAAGTCGGTGCCTGACCAGCCAGGCTGTGGTTCGTGCGGCCAGCAGTAACAGCCTGGTTGATCAGGCTCTGATCCAACATGAGGCCTGGTCACAGACCGGGCTGCAGGGGCGTTGACCCTGGAACTCTCTCCAGGTAAACTCCAGGCACTATATAGAGTTAAAGTTTGAAAATGGCTAATGGTAAATATGTATTTAAAAAATATAAGCAAATAATTGCAATTATTTGGTAGTTGCTTCTATTAAGAAAACTAAAATATGTCACCTATACAAGTTTGTAATATAAAATAAGTCACATAATTTACCACAATGATGTGGTGAATTTCATATATATATTTAAAAATTGAAATAATTGAGAAAGATTTGTTGATCTAAAAATGTAGACTATGACGTAGAGTTGTTGCTGACTATAAAAAGCTTGGCTATATGGCAATACTATTAGGTTAATAAAAGTAAAAGGATAAAATTAGATTGGGCAATGAGGTATAAATAGTAAAGAATAGGGCAATAATGATAATAAAGATTCAAATTACTTATAATTATACATATACTTATAATTATACATTTTATGAAGTAGATATTACAAGATGGCCAATAATATGTCTAGGTATGCCTAGGCTTTTCAGGCAGTCTTATGATAGGTCTTACTCAATAGCTATACAATGGATATACAGATAGTAAGGTTAGGTAATAGTAGTGATTAACTAGGTTTACAAAATTGAGGTACTGGAATATAAACATTTAAGAATTTAACAATTATTTTAAGAATTTAACAATTAGTTTATATATTAATGGTAAAGGTGATGTATTGGCATAATACAGTTTCTATATTGGAGTGTCTTAGGCAAACTTATGACTGGAGTTTACCTGGAGAGAATTCCAGGGGTCAACGCCCCCGCGGCCCGGTCCGTGACCAGGCCTCATGTTGGACCAGAGCCTGATCAACCAGGCTGTTACTGCTGGCCGCACGCAGTCCAACGTACGAACCACAGCCTGGCTGGTCAGGTCCCGACTTTAGGTGCCTGTCCAGTGCCTGTTTGAAGACAGCCAGGGGTTTGTTGGTAATCCCCCTGATGTATGCTGGGAGGCAGTTGAACAATCTTGGGCCCCTGACACTTATTGTGTTGTCCCTCAACGTGCTAGTGGCACCCTGCTCTTCATTGGGGGATGTTACATCGCCTGCCGAGTCTTTTGCTTTCGTATTGAGTGATTCTCGTGTGCAAGTTTGGTACTAAGCCCTCGAGAATTTTCCAAGTGTATATAATAATGTATCTCTCCCGCCTGCGTTCTAGAGAGTACAGGTTTAGGAACTTCAAGCGTTCCCAGTAGTTGAGGTGGTTTATCGCACTTATGCGTGCGTGAAGGTTCTCTGCACATTTTCAAGGTCAGCAATTTCACCCGCCTTGAAAGGTGCAGTTAGTGTGCAGCAATATTCCAGCCTAGATAGAACAAGCGATCTGTAAAGTGTCAACATAGGCTTGGCATCCCTGGTTTTGAAGGTTCTCATTATCCATCCTGTCATTTTCTAGCAGATGCAATTGCTACGGTGTTATGGTCCTTGAAGGTGAGATCCTCTTACATGATCACTCCCAGGTCTTTGACATTAGTTTTT
>WNWK01035117.1:17500-19999 GCA_009830355.1 Cherax destructor | reverse complement strand
TATTACTAATATTCCCCCCCGGGAAAAATGTGAAAAATTTTCCCAAAGGGAGGATAGTATTACAAAATTTTCCCACCAGGGTGGGTAGTATTACTAATATTCACAGAGTAGATAGTATTCTAGTATTCCACCAGGGAGGATAGTATTACTAATATTCCACCAGGGAGGATAGTATTACTAATATTCCACCAGGGATTATAGTATTACTAATATTCCACGAGGGAGTATAGTATTACTAATATTCCGCCAGGGAGGATAGTATTACTAATATTCCTCCAGGGAGGATAGTATTACTAACATTTCACTAGGGAGGATAGTATTACTAACATCCCACCAGGGAGGATATTATTTCTAATATTCCACCAAGGAGCATAGTATTACTAATATTCCAACAGCCAGAAAGAGTGGTTAATCTTGACAATATATTCCCGGACCAGGATGCCTCATACTTCATCACCAACTGAGGCTCAGGGGTCCATACCCCAGGCACCAGGATGCCTCTCTCACACACTGAGGGCTCCGGGGTCCATCCCCGGCACCAGGATGCCTCTCTCACACACTGAGGCTCCGGGGTCCATCCCCGGCACCAGGATGCCTCTCTCACACACTGAGGCTCCGGGGTCCATCCCTGGCACCAGGATGCCTCTCTCACACACTGAGGCTCCGGGGTCCATCCCTGGCACTTGGATTCCTCCCTCACACACTGAATCTCCTTGGTCCATCCCTGTCACCAGGATTCCTCCCTCACACACTGATGCTCCGGGGCCCATCCCTGGCACCAGGACGCCTCTCTCACACACTGAGGCTCCGGGGTCCATCCCGGGCACCAGGATGTCTCCCTCACACACTGACGCTCCGGGGTCCATCCCCGGCACCTGGATGCCTCCTTCACACAGTGAGGCTCCGGGATCCATCCCTGGCAACAGGACGTCTCCCTCACACAGTGAGGCTCCGGGATCCATCCCTGGCACCAGGACGCCTCTCTCACACACTGAGGCTCCGGGGTCCATCCCTGGCACTTGGATTCCTCCCTCACACACTGAATCTCCGGGGTCCATCCCTGTCACCAGGATTCCTCCCTCACACACTGATGCTCCGGGGCCCATCCCTGGCACCAGGACGCCTCTCTCACACACTGAGGCTCCGGGGTCCATCCCGGGCACCAGGATGTCTCCCTCACACACTGACGCTCCGGGGTCCATCCCCGGCACCTGGATGCCTCCTTCACACAGTGAGGCTCCGGGATCCATCCCTGGCAACAGGACGTCTCCCTCACACAGTGTGGCTCCGGGATCCATCCCTGGCACCAGGACGCCTCTCTCACACACTGAGGCTCCGGGGTCCATCCCTGGCACTAGGATTCCTCCCTCACACACTGAATCTCCGGGGTCCATCCCTGTCACCAGGATTCCTCCCTCACAAACTGATGCTCCGGGGCCCATCCCTGGCACCAGGACGCCTCTCTCACACACTGAGGCTCCGGGGTCCATCCCGGGCACCAGGATGTCTCCCTCATACACTGACGCTCCGGGGTCCATCCCCGGCACCTGGATGCCTCCTTCACACAGTGAGGCTCCGGGAGCCATCCCTGGCAACAGGACGTGTCCCACACACAGTGAGGCTCCGGGATCCATCCCTGGCACCAGGACGCCTGTCTCACACACTGAGGTTCCGGGGTTCATCCCTGGCAACAGGACGTCTCCCTCACACACTGAGGCTCCGGGGTCCGTCCCCAGCACCAGGATGCCTCCCTCACACACTGAGGCTCCGTTTCTTTCATAATTACTATTGCATTTATTTTACCTGCTTTAGTAAGGCGCAAATTTTTATTATTCAAAAGTGAATCATAAGACTTAAAAAATCTTTGAGGGCAATTGGGAATATTTTGTTTTAACATTGAGCTATATACCATCCCTTTACTAATATTAATTTCATCAGTGGATCAATCAGAGGATTTTTCTAAATTACAGAAGGCTTTTGCAATTTCAACATTATTAAGTTTTTTTGAAGTTGCAAAACTTAAACCGAAACCAAGAGCAGCAGTTGTATTTTTATCTAATATTTCATCTGATAAGTTAATTACAAAATTGTTATTAGCGTGCTTTGTCCAATCACTATTTTCAATTAAATTATCTAATTTTCTTTGTAGTTTGTTTTTGAGATTATTACAAATTCTCCTGAGTTTATTAAAACAACATAAATATAGCATTAGAACTGGACAAGATTCTAATGCACTATTTATTCATGTGAGAGACTTTAACCATCCAATTGATTTTCAAAATGCTGAGAATGTTGTATCAAGCAAGTCCATGGTTGAGAGAAATATAATAGAATCATGTTTCATTAAAAGCAGTTTTAAAAATAATATGAATATTTCTTTTAGTTTATATAAATTGGATTCATTTATAATTAATACAATTTGGGAAGAATTTAATGATAAATTGGACTAATCTTAATTCTTGGGAAGAGTTTCAGGTCCTTTCTTATGTTCCTCTTCAC
>WNWK01035117.1:0-12500 GCA_009830355.1 Cherax destructor | reverse complement strand
CCAGTGTTTCAACCCTCGCTGAGAATCGAATCTGGACCTACCGTGTGAAGCAAGAGCTTTTGCCACCAGGCCAGGGCCACCATGGAGAAGATTATCAGGTGGAGAGTGATGAGGCAGCTAGAAAGAAACCATCTTATACACGACAACCAGCACGGTTTCAGGGAAGGGAAATCCTGTGTCACAAACCTACTGAAGTTTTACAACAAGGTAACAGAAGTAAGGCAAGAGAGAGAGAGAGAGGGGATTGAGAGAGAGAGATTGCATTTTCTTGGACTGCAAGAAGGCCTTAGACACAGTTCCACTCAAGAGATTAGTGCAAAAGCTAGAGGAACAGGCATGCATAATAGGAAAGGTACTGTAATGGATCAGAGAATACCTGACATGGAGGCAACAACGATTCATGGTACGTGATGAGGTGTCAAAGTGGGCGTCTGTGACGATCGGGGCTCCACTGGGGTCAGTACTAGGACTGGTGCTGTTTCTGGTATATGTGAATGACATGCCGGAAGGGATAGACTCAGAAGTGTCCCTGTTTGCAGATAATTTGAAGTTAATGAGGATAATTAAACCGGATGAGAATCAGACAGGACTACAAAGGGACCTGGACAGGCTGCAAGCCTGGTCCAGCAACTGGCTCCTAGAATTTAACCCCACCAAATGCAAAGTCACGAATGTCGGGCAAGGTCAAAGAAGACCACAGAGAGATTACAGGCTAGGGGGCAAAAGACTGGAAACCTCACTCAAGAAAAAGAATCTTGAAGTGAGTATAATACCGAGCACATTTCCTGACGCACTTATCGACCAGATAATTGGTGAAGCATATGGGTGCCTGGCAAACCTGAGAATAGCGTTCCCGACACCACAATAAGGAATCTTCTTTTTTGAGCTCAGCTGTACTGAGCGTGTTATCCTGGTGCAAGGATGATGGGCCAGTGGAGAGAGTGAAGCATACTTAGTTCAGTTCTCACAGGGCTGGGTATGGGAATGCAGGATCGAGTCCTGGCTACGCTGCAGTTCTGTTAATGATTCAAAATCACTTTTTTCGTGTTTTCATACATATTATTATATATATATATATATATATATATATATATATATATATATATATATATATATATATATATATATATATCACAAGCACAGGTGGACAGACAGGATGTTCCAGAGATGGGGCACAGCAACAAGGGGTCGCAATTGAAAGTTGAAGGCTCAGATGAGTCACAGAGAGAGATGTTAGGAAGTATTTCTTCAGTCAGAGTTGTCAGGAAGTGGAATAGTCTGGAAAGTAATGTAGTGGATGCAGAATCCATATATAGCTTTCAGGGAGTGACCTAGTAGCGACCATCAGAAGAAACAGGGCCAGAAGCTATGACTCAACCCCTGCAACTAGAATTAGGTGAGTACAGTTAGGGATCTTTTTTCCGAAACGTTTCGCAGAGATGTAAAGATGATGTAATCAGTCCGTCACACTAGAAGACAGTTTTGAGGTGGTCAGTCTCTCAGCCTGGAGAAGAGTTCTGTTCCATAGTCTGGAACAGTGTGAAGCTGAAGCCACAAATTGGTGACTTATATACTGTCATGGTGAGGTGGAGAAAATATTGATGACAGAAGAGACAGGGAGCACTAGTATTAGTAAAATGGTATTACTCACTATATCAACACTTTTCAGGCAATATTACACACTGCAGCACACACATCCGAGCACTACCTCACCCAACACAAAAATAATCACAGCCGCTGAAACCAGTCATTACATCTATCATCATTCTATCAGTATAGCAAACCTACTAGGAGGGTACCTCCTTAATCAAACCATTATCACTTGTATCTCCTTGTCAGGCAATAAAGTTATCGAAAATGTCCTCTGTACCAAGATACCCTTGTGTTGCAGTGTCTGATAATGTTGCAGTGATGATAATGGCATACAATACTAACTAGTTGATAGGATGGGAGTGCAACAGATAGGTATCTTTAAAGATACCTAACTGTTTCACATGTGTCTTAATTATCATGTTCACATGAACTAACATATTGGCTAGCACTTGACTTAGAGGAATATATAGATTTTAAAACCTTCATTAACCAGGAAGATTCGTAGCCTGAGAGTGAGGTGGTTCGCTGGTGTTATCACCATCATCGGGTCAAGCTCAAACTTGGCAAGTCTTCCTTTTTATATGTAAGAACTGAAGAATGGAGAAAATCTGTTCATGTCTACATTGACCAGGAACACTATATTCCAATATTTAGCATCTGCATCTTTTGCAAGAAATATTTCAGAACCAGGAAAGGATGCAGATGAATGGTTCAGAGAACCAACAAGTTATAAATTAGACACATATGCAACACTTGGGTATCTTTATTGAGGATAAAGATACCCAAGTGTTGCATATGTGTCTAATTTTTACCATGAGAGGAATTGCTTAAGCAGTAAAATTCAGGCTGGAGTATATACCACTGGTGTTGGAGTGCAGTTACCAATGAGTGATAGTTACTGTGGTCTTCCTAGGTTATTTGAACTCAAATCTTCACCTCTGCTTCACCATGAACCTCCTCCAGTTAACATTACACTTCAACCTGTACTTCATCGTACACCTTCACCTGTTGTTCACCTAATGTCTGAGGTTCTCTTGTTCTCACTTCTTATTTCCTTTCATATTGTCACCTGTTGTTCACCTTGTATCTTTATTCACTTTACACCTTCACAAGTATTACATCCTTTATCATCATGTTTCTCCCTTTTATCAGACCATGTTTCTATGTGTAGTGCATTATCAAGTCATTCGTCGTTCTGTGTTGTTTCACAAAGTCAAGTTTCAGTCTATGTAGAGCCACATTACATGTTTCACTCTGTGATGAGCTTCGACAAGATAAGTTTCACTTTTTTGTAGAGATTCACGTCATATTAAATTACATTTGGGTCTGTCTACACCTTCATCAAGTAGTGTATCGCTGTGAAGGGCTGTTTTAAACAGTATATTACTATAGAGCTTTACAGTCTTGTTTATTTCTGTAACAGAGAATTATCAAGTAATGCTTCATTCATTGTAGAAAATCATGAACCTGAGATGTGAGTTTGGCTATGTATGATAATTGTACTTATGTGTACCTGTACCTAAATACAATTACTATAAACACTACATGGGCGAACTAGTGGTTGTGGTAAGGGTGTGAGTTATTCACACTGCCCAAACCATACCCACCCTGTGGGTGGTAGTCAGAACATTACAGAGGCACATAATGGGTCCAGGAGATAGGCCGCAAATTTTGAGAGCTGAACAAATTACAGTGGTAATGAACTATTTACATCTCTTTTTTATCTACTTACAGTCGTATTGAGTTATTTATGCAGACATGAATTAGGTCACACAAAAACACACACACCTGGCAAACTGGCACCTGGCGCCTGCCAAACCTGAGAATAGCGTTCCGATACCTCAGTAAGGAATCGTTCAAGAGTCTGTACACCATGTACATCAGGCCCATACTGGAGTATGCAGCACCAGTTTCGAACCCACACCTGGTCAAGCATTTCAAGAAATGAAAGAAAGTGCAAAGGTTTGCAACAAGGCTAGTTCCAGAGCTAAGGGGAATGTCCTACGAAGAAAGGTTAAGGGAAATCGGCCTGACGACACTGGAGGAGAGGAAGGTTAGGGAAGACATGATAACGGCATACAAAATACTGCGAGGAATTGACAAGGTGGACAGAGACAGGATGTTCCAGAGATGGGACACAGAAACAAGGGGTAATAATGGAAGTTGAAGACTCAGATGAGTCAAAGGGATGTTAGGAAGTATTTCTTTAGTCATGGAGTTGCTAGGAAGTGGACAAGTCTAGCAAGTGATATAGTGGAGGCAGGAACCATACATAGTTTCAAGACAAGGTATGATAAAGCTCATGGAGCAGGGAGAGAGAGAACCTAGTAGTGATCAATGAAGAGGTGGGGCCAGGAGCTATGTATCGACCCCTGCAACCACAAATAGATGAGTACACATAAAAGTGGTAATGCTTTAAGTACAGTGAGCAAAGTCAGGATATTTTTCCAGAATGGTTTGTTATATACCACTGTGGATAAAATACTCTGACATTTCTTGAACATTTCTGAGTGAGTTGACTCTGAATTCATTAAATTTATCCAGTACATCAAGACTCAAGGTGTGACAATAGTCTATCTAGCAAAGATTACATTTTGTTTGGTTTACATCTGGTGGTGGTGATTTAACCTGCCAAATATAATGGTAACCCAGTCGGAGCCGGGCGGTAGTGACATCCAAGAGTCTGCTTATATTGTTGGATGTGCCATAGACATGTGGCTCCTCCTGCATGATAGAATGATGATAGATGGACTGACTGGTGTCAACGACTGTGATCATTTTCGTGCTGGGTGAGGTAGTGACCGGATGTGTGTGCTACAGTGTGTAATATTGCCTGACAGGTGTTGATGTACTGAGTAATATTACGTAGGAAGTGTTACTGATATAACAATGAAACTAAAGATGATTTATAACACCTATTATTTTATTTTAGATTTATGTTAATATGTTGTAGAGATACAAACTTGAAATAAAAATAATTTACACTGGAATGTTTACATCTAGTGAGGGGCTCTTGATCCACGGAATTGGATCTGTGTTCTACTTCCCTAAACTGAGCCTAGATGCTTTCCATCCCTCATCACAGGCTCTGTATAATCCCGACAGGTTCAGTGCTCCCCAATAATAATGCCATGTTTCAGAAATTAATATATTCTTGATGTTAGTCAAAAGTCAAATTGCAACCTTTACAAAGTAAATGGGACACAGGCGTATTTTTTTTGAGACAATAATTCTGGTTATTGTGTATATAAATAAAGACTAATATTTATCCTAGGTAGTAATTCTGGCTTGTAGCAAAAAAAAAGAGTTGGATCAAGTTTATTTAATGATGACCTAGTGATGTATTGATAAATGAGGTGATGAGAGTGGAGGGAGGACGCAAGATGTATGTTCCGAGGGTTGACGTTAGCGCCCATGAAGGAATTATTAGGGACAGCCAATATTTAATTGTATTAGTGGGTAGTATGGGAATGTTGACAATTTGTAGATGATAAAGACAAACAACAATTGGAAACCTAATAAAGTCTGATAGATCTTACTGATATATAATATTCCTTCACAGGTCAGTGCCTCCTTATCTGGCAGGTGATCGAATACAATAATTGATTTACAATCATTGTTGTAAGAAGACAGATCTTGAGGATAGAGTGACATGCAGGATATTAGTAATGTTCTTGTTTTCCATTATAAGTAAGATTGGGGCAGTTAACTCACAACAGTAATAATAATAATAATATCTTTATTTACTACAAGTACATGTACAAGGTTGTGAGGGAAAAGTAGTGTAAATAGGGTTACAGTTGTTGAGTCAGACGGGAGTATCATTAACTAGTTACAGCCCGCACTAACATCTAGCGGGCTGGGGCAAAACTCTGGTTCCCGGTTGTCTGTTGAGGGTTTTTACTTTCTACTCCTGGTAGTATGACTCTTACCTGGTGTCGGTTGGGGAGTGGAAAGTCACTTCACCTTCACTCTTCTCCGGATCAGCTCTGCTCCTGGACTGGTTTCCCAGGATAGACGCTAGACGAGTGAGCAAGATTTCCTTGGACTTACGGGAATTCACAGCAATTCCTCAGAGTCAAGTTCTCTAACTTGCGGGCATTAGAGGGTGTTGTGTTAAGGATCTCACCTTCTGACATCTGCAGTGTGGTGCTGCAACTTCTTGGTCGCAGGAGACAATAACATCAGAGATTTACCATCTACTCCGCAGTCTTAACATCAACCTGACTCCTGACTCACCAACAGACCAGAAACACATCGGCCGCTCTTTTTTTTATATATTTAATTTTAAGTAAAATCCAAAACACTATCTTTATTCAATATCCTCTGTTTATTTATTTATCATTTATTTTTCCATCAATTTTTTGTTCAGGTGGAAGGCGTTCCCCCTTACAAAGGTATACAGACCTAGCTGACATCAGTGACATACTACTATATAGAAAGCCTCATGTTATGCAGAGCATTTCCGGCAAGTTATGTCAGTTTTGTCCCAGGATGCGACCCACACTAGTCAACTATCTCCCAGGTACCCATTTTACTGATGGGTGAACATAGACAACCGGTGTAATGAAACACGGCCAATGTTTTCACCCTCGCCGGGAATCGAACCAGGACACTCACCATGTGAAGCAAGAACTTTTCCCACATAGCTAATGAGCACATTATTGCTAAGTGTCAATTGTATCAACACTTGAAAATCATTTATTGGTGCGGCTAATGATAAGTTGTACAGAGAGACTTGTGGAATATTATTACCCGAAATGCATTGCATACTAATGTCTATCTTGTGTGCCTACCAATGTTATATTTCATGCAAACTACATTATTTTGTACTGTATAAATAAATAAAAATATTTGTATAGTTCAGCCGAATATCAGGTAATCTTGCTTGTCCAGTACCCACGAGTCTACACCAGGGTTTGGTAGGACGTTATAGTGGCCAGTCACACCAGTTATATAAGTATATATTTCATTAACTGCAGCGAGGTTACAGTGAAGTGTAAAGTTATAGTTCTGATTTGTAAAGTTAATCTGTAATTACTATCAGAAGCTATTTTTATCAGTATACCCAGACTGCCGTTAACATGCATAGCCTCACACTGTAAGATAACTGAGGCATTTGTTGACCTAGCAAGTTGTTGAAAATATCAAACGGAAATCGTTTTCCCAAATATAACTTGTGTGGATTTAATATTGAGTTATTTAATAACTGATTTCTAAACTTACTATAGTAATATGCAATAAATTTGTATTATCAAACGCTTGGAAGGGTCAAGTGGAAGTTATATATGTATTCACCTATATGTGTTTGCACAGGTCTAGGCATAGTTCCTGGCCCAGCCTCTTCGCTGGTAGGTACTAGGTCCACTCTCTCACTGCTCCAAGAGCTTTACCATACCTCTTCTGTGTGTGTGTGTGTGTGTGTACTCACCCATTTGTGATTGCAAGGGTCGATGTCATAGCTGATGGCCCCCGCCATCCTCTCTTCCTGCTCCATGAGCTTTATCAAACCTCGTCTTAAAGCTATGTATGGTTCCTGCCTCCATTACGTCACTTGCCAGACTATTCCACTTCCTGACAACTCGGTGACTAAAGAAATACTTCCTAACATCCCTTTGATTCATCTGAGTCTTCATCTTCCATTGTGGCCCCTTGTTTATGTGTCCCATCTCTGGAACATCCTGTCTCTGTCCACCTTATCAATTTCTCACAATATTTTTATGTCGTTATCATGTCTTCCCTAACCTTCCTGTCTTCCAGTGTCATCAGACCAATTTCTCTTAACCTTTCTTCGTCAGATCTGCCTGTGTTTAACACCGAAATTCACACAACCATTTAATCAACTATAGCAACACAAGTTTTATCACCAGAGAAGACAACACTCAATACCAAATAATCCTGGAATCATCACCTATCTGTATATCTAACAACTTCAACCAAAACAGCTGCTTCTATAACATAGCTGAACCCCTTGCCAAGAAACTTCTTCATCGTTATCCCACATAACTACATACGCACCCGCCAGTCGCATGCAGGTCCTCATCATGCCCAACCTACCCAGCATTCTCCACCTGACTCCATACTATACCATACCTTTCACCCAGGTAGATCTGTTTGTGGCTTGATAAAGTCCACTATGTGGGCGAAACGTTGTCAATAACGGATCACATTATTACTGCTTATGTATTTATTTTTCCATTGTGTAGGTATTTTATACCATTTATATCCATGGAGCATGAGTGTTCCATAACTTTACTGGACATTTTTCTGGCCCTATGCTGCACTTTCTACAAGAGTGATGGACTGAACCCATCGATTCCAGGCTGAGGGACTGATTACCTCAAACTCCTCCTCTCCTTACACCTTCCTGCTTTGTATTGGACTTATGAAGCCACTGTGTGGCGAAACGTTTCTTCAATAAAGTTTCCCATATATTGCATAAGTGTCTCAATTTTCAACCTTACTAGGGTTATTCTTGAACTCTTCTCTTTTTGAGCAATAGTGCCTTGCCTTTGCTCTTTTATAAGCCTCTACAGTTTGTCCCTCACCCATTGGAATTCATTTAGCGCTGCAATATCCTGTCTGTTTGCCTTAAATATTTTTAGTAACTGGTCTCTGAATTTCATATTATCTAATATCTCAGTAGTCATCCAGGGTTCAGTTCATCGTTTAATCGTAACCTCTTTAACTGGTGCAGTATTATCAAGGATGGCAGTGAACATTGTTTTGAATTTTTCATAGGCATCATTTACTTCCGTGCAACTTATCACTGACCAGTCACAATTGTGAACCCTATTTACCAGTGTTTCTTCACTGAAGTTTCTAGTTGACCTTATTTTCATTGTCCTGTGTAGGCCTATATGGAAAATATTTTGGGTACTTGCCCTCAAGGTTCCTCATTTACTTGATGCTAGAGAACATTGCAAAGGTAAATACACCCGCGAGACTTGTACACATCAATACTAAGGCTATAGTCACTATATCAAAAGTCCCCGAAACGTACATTTGGGCCTCGAATACAAGTGAGGTAGCGACTGCTAGTCCAATACAGAGGAGTAGAGAAACTAGGTAGTACTTGTAGTTATCACGACCGATCAATTGGCCAAAGGTGGACAGTGGTCGAGGCTGTCCCACACACATGCCTGACACATAAAGCAGTGTTATGCAACGGGAGGAATATTTAATTTACATTTTTCACAATAACTCCAGTTTTCATCTTCATTTATTTGATCCTGTATGACCACTTTTCCCGGGTTTGTAAACATGGTTATGTATACATAGCCCATAGTCACAACTTACAAAAAAATCATCATCAGCTGGAAAGGTAATGAGTAACTTTCATATATAGATGGAATTCTCTTGTACAGGATGGTATGAGAAAAAGAGAAAAACAAAACTAATGGTATTGGTACCATCATAATCTTGTTGATTATCAACCATACTGGAATTTGGTCTGGAGGCATAGTCTGGGATCCGCCACTATCACACAGATGTTGAGAGTTGCCAGCATATTGTGAACCTTGAGACTGGCCTGGATCCACAGTCCATTTTGGACATTCATCATATCCGACCGGACCCTGAGTCTACTGTGGACCGTTATCAAAGTTAACTGGACCCTCAGTCAATTATGGACTATCATCAATCCTGACTGGATCCACAGTCGTCCTGACAGGACCAGACTCCACTGGGTCTTCAGTGTAAATGGTGTCTTAAGGACAGGGAACTGGCTTGGGAGGTACAGAGAACTGAAGAGTTGCATTAACCACGTCTTCTTGGGAATGTAAATAAAGGCACGTCTCTCCCTGGCCAGTCTCTCATACAGAGAGCCAATTGTAAAAGTACACTTGCCTGCCTTTTTTCGCCCTTGCATGATTTTCAGTTTTATTTCTTCTTTATCTTTGCCATGAAGGTTTATCTCATTGTTATTATCGTTTTCATTGAATAACTGGTATAAACACCTTAAACTTGGATCTTACTCGCAAGGCATTGACTTGAGATCCAACAATTAACGATAGAAGGGTCGGCTCCAGAAGCTCTCTCTTACTACAAGTCAGTGCAGTGGGAAGTTTATCATAATCAGGGTTTAACCAAACTTTCAGATATTTTAGTTATAGTCTGACTGACCGGACTGAACCCTCAGTCTGGACTGATAGTCCATTTGGCATTGTTGTCCGACCCACACAATCAGTCACTTCGGGGCCGTAAGTCGGAACTGAATTATTAGTCTATTAGGATGATACGTTACCATTTTGATCTTCATTGACTGGTGCCAAAACTGGTTGTAAGGGAAGACACAAGACCAATTCAGCGGCGAAGAGGTCCAAGGCAACAGGAAGCTGATGATCTTGTTCCCTTCACACAGCAACCTTTCCAGCTGCCTGAGAGGGATACTCACTTTAGTCATACATGTCCATCCTCTCATAATATTCACTTCTACACATTATTCGGCATTACCTTCAAGGTGAATAACACTCTTCGGGTCGTCGAGAGGGAAGCATTATTACACCTGGAAGCCCCTCAACAAAGGGACAGGGGGAAGGAAATGTTATGAAAAATCAAGAGCCCTTTGCATCAAGGGACAAGACAACCAGCCTTCATAACCAATAGTTATTCTATTAGGTAGTAAAACTGTCAGTTGTGGTGGTAGTGTTGATGCTGGTGGTGGTAGTAGAACTGTCAGTGGTGGTGGTAGTGTGATCCTGGTGGTGGTAGTAGTATTGTCCGGGGTGATGGTAGTGTTGATGCTGGTGGTGGTAGTGGTGATGTTGGTGTTGGTAGTGTTGATGCTGGTGGTGGTAGTGTAGATGCTGGTGGTGGTAGTAGAACTGTCAGCAGTGGAGGTATTGTTGATGCTGGTGGTGGTAGTAGACTGTCAGTGGTGTTGGTACTGTTGATGCTGGTGGTGGTAGTAGTACTGTCAGTGGTGTTGGTATGTTGATGCTGGTGGTGGTAGTAGTACTGCGTGGTGGTGGTAGTAGCATGTCATGGTGTGGTAGTGGTGATGCTTGTGGTGGTAGCAGTACTGTCAGGGGTGGTGGTAGTGGTGATGCTGGTGATGGTAGTGATTATGCTGGTGGTGGTAGTAGTAGTACTGTCAGGGATGGTGGTAATGTTGATGCTGGTGGTGGTAGTATTGATGCTGGTGGTGGTAGTGATGATGGTGGTGGTGGTAGTAGTACTGTCAGTGGGAGGTGGTAGTGCTGATGGTGGTGGTAGTGTTGATGCTGGTGGTGGTGGTAGTGATGATGGTGGTGGTAGTGATGATGCTGGTGGTGGAGTGTTGATGCTGTGGTGGAAGTGGTGATTCTGGTGGTGGTACTAGTACTGTCAGTGGTAGTGGTAGTGGTGGTATTGATGATGATGCTGGTGATAGTATGGGGTGTGATGATGATGGTGGTGGTAGTAGTGGTAGTGATGATGATGGTGGTGAGAGTGATGATGGTGGTGGTAGTGATGATGATAGTGGTGATAGTGATGATGGTGGTGGTAGTGATGATGGTGGTGGTGGTGGTAGTGATGATGGTGATGGTAGTGGTGATGCTGGTGGTGTTAGTAGACTGTCAGTGGTTGTGGTAGTGATGCTGGTGGTGGTAGTAGTACTGTCAGTGTGGTGGTAGTGTGATGCTGGTGGTGTATGTAGTAAGTGTTGTAGGAGGGTGGTGGTAGTGTGATGCTGGTGGTGGTAGTAGCACTGTCAGGGTGATGTAGTGTTGATGCTGGTGTGGTAGTATACTGTCAGTGATGGTGGTAGTGTTGATGCTGGTGGTGGTAGTGGTGATGCTGGTGGTGGTGGTAGACTGTCCAGGGTGATCTGGTAGTGTTGAGTGCTGGGCGTGGTAGTAGTACTGTTGAGCTGGTGGTGGTAGTGTTGATGATGGTGGTGGTAGTAAAACTGTCAGTGGGTGGTATGTTGATGCTGGTGGTGGTAGTGGTGATGTCTAGTGGTGGTGGTAGTGATGTGCTGGTGATGGTAGTGATGCTGGTGGTGGAAGTGGTGATGCTGGTGGTTTGGGAGTGTTGTCGGGTGATGGTAGTGTAGATGCTGGTGGTGGTAGTAGAACTGTCAGCAGTGGAGGTATTGTTGATGCTGGTAGGGGGTAGTAGAACTGTCAGTGGTGTAGTAGTGTTGATGCTGGTGGTGGTAGTGGTGATGTGGTGTTGGTAGTGTTGATGCTGGTGGTGGTAGTAGATGCTGTGGTAGTGAACGTGAGTGGGTAGTGGTGATGCTGGTAGTGGTAGTAGTACTGTCAGTGGTAGTGGAAGTGTGATGCTGGTGGTGGTAGGTGAGTGGTGTGGTCGAGAACGTCAGAGTGGTATTGTTGATGCTGGTGGTGGTAGTGGTGATGTTATGGTGGTGGTGTGTTGATGCTGGTGGTGGTAGTGTTGATGCTGGTGGTGGTAGTAGAACTGTCAGTGGTAGTAGTAGTGTTGATGCTGGTGGTGGTAGTGGTGATGCTGGTGGTGGTGTGTACTTGCAGGGTGGTGGTAGTGGTGATGCTGGTGGTGGTAGTAGTACTGTCAGTGGTAGTAGTAGTGTTGATGCTGGTGGTGGTAGTGTGATCTGGTCGGTGGTAGTAGTACTTTGAGGGTGGTGGTAGTGGTGATGCTGGTGGTGGTAGTAATGATGCTGTTGGTGGTAGTAGTACTGTAGGGGTGGTGGTAATGTTGATGCTGGTGGTGGTAGTGTTGATGCTGGTGGTGGTAGTGGTGATGCTGGTGGTGTTAGTGTTGATGCTGGTGGTGGTAGTGTTGATGCTGGTGGTGGTAGTGGTGATGCTGTATTGCGCCCTTGAACTGGGCCTCAATGTATATAATGTATATTTCCATTTTCTATAATTTTATATTGCTAATATTCTCGATTATAGCTAAATCGTTAATATTTTGCTTTATATTATTATTAGACTATT
>WNWK01035116.1:0-20000 GCA_009830355.1 Cherax destructor | reverse complement strand
CTGAGTTCATTACCTTGCTTCAACTTGCTCAGCTATAATAAACTTTGAGGTCAGTCCCTGGACCCGTATCTTCTCTGTAATCTTTTGACTACCGCCCACAGGATGGTGTAGGTATAATAAAGATATCAAACTAAAGTGATCTCTTATGTGGGTCTCTGTGAAAGCCGCAAACATAGCATTTGACTCTGTAAGCAGTCCACGAATGTAAGGTATCTTTTTGTTTGTTGCTGGCTTTAGACCCTGTATATTTGCAAAGATGAATGTCGTTGGATTGGTTGTATTGGTGGTATGGGGGAATCTTTTTTTTCCTGGCACTAATATCTGTTGTATTGGAGTGGAGGCCATTGACTGTTTACCTGGAGAGAATTCCAGGGGTCAACGCCCCCGCGGCCCGGTATGTGACCAGGCCTCATGTTGGACTGTGATTCCACTCCAGAAATGATTGCAGTTGGTGTACAATTTCTGTCATTTCCTGCCAGCTTTTTCCTGGCACTAAAAAACCTCTCTCTCCAGAGTGGCTGTGGCTACCCAGGTTTTGCCATGATCTGGATGTTCTGTGTCGCCTCGTACCCTTTAGGTGGTATGCCTGGCAATATAAGTTATAGCACTGTCTTTCCTGAATTGATGAGTGGCACATTTCAGGGTGGAAAAACTTAAAGGACGGGAGGTTGCATTTGCCTGTTTTCATATTGGCACGGCATTTTCTGGGGTGATCATAATTGCATGTCCCATCTGATTTCCCAGATTTTCCATGCCTGCAGATACCAAGTGCATAATATTCACATAGGCCTGGTTTCCGTTTGCCCTGTTTTTTTGTGACTGTGTTCCCCATTGTATTCCCTATTGGTAGGTGTGTTCCTGTCTCGTTTCTGTCTTCGATACTAGTGCTAACAATGGAGCCTTCATCAGTTTCTGGTAATTTATCTTCAGTATTTCCCTGTTTACTATCTACCGTGGTATTGCTAGTTTGTAACACTGTTTTTTGAGTGTCCTTGTCTACACCTGTTTCCCCATCATTTATTTCACTAGAGCTCCTGTCCCTCTTCAGGTCATTATCATTTATTTCTCCATTCTTACAGTTACTGTCTACCATTTCAACATCTGTACCAGGGACGATAGCACCATCTGGCCCAGATTTTTTACTTTCCCAACTGTTATAGAATGCTGTCATGTTTTTTATGAAGTCCGATTTGATGTCATTTTTTAATATTGATGTGATTTTATTCCACAGTTCAGTCTCATTTGGGTACCTGGGTGTTAGTGGACTGGT
Source organism: Cherax destructor (assembly GCA_009830355.1). Classification (NCBI taxonomy): domain Eukaryota; kingdom Metazoa; phylum Arthropoda; class Malacostraca; order Decapoda; family Parastacidae; genus Cherax; species Cherax destructor. The sequence continues at coordinate 18,730 of WNWK01035116.1, read as the reverse complement.
GTGGGTTGCATCCTGGGACAAAATTGACCTAATTTGCCCGAAATGTAGGTAACAGCTAAGAGCTGTTACCTACTATTTTAAAGCTCTTTATTGTTATGAGACATACAAATAGGGAATAGGATGAATCTGTAGCCAACTGTGGGCCAGCGATTTCATTTGGTCAACTGACTTTTTGTTGATGTCGTTATTTTGTACGAACACGTTCCATACTCAAGTCATCCTAGGAATAAATGATCTCAGATGAAGTGTTGTTCTGGAGAAAGGTATAACCAGAGTGTAGTTGCTGTTTGCTGCCTGTCTTGTGTAGAAGCTCAGTTCTCGCTGTCCTCAGAGTGGAGAAAAGTGTGGTGGTATCTTGACAATGTTGGCCTTGTACACGGTGCCCCGTGGCCTGGTGGCTAAAGTTCTAGCTTCACACGGTGAATGTCTAGGTTCGATTCCCGACGAGGGTACAAACATTGGGAGTGTTTCCTTACACCGGTTGTCTATGTTTACCCATCAGTAAAATGGGTACCTGGGTGTTAGTGGACTGGTGTGGGTTGCATCCTGGGACAAAATTGACCTAATTTGCCCGAAATGCTGTGCATAAAAAGGGGCTTTCTATATAGTAGTATGTCATTAATGTCAGCTAGGACTGTATACCTTGTACGTGTAGAAATTTATTATTATTATTGTTATACATGGCAGTGAGGCCACCATCCCTCGGTATTGAAGGCTCTGCTTAAATGACAGATCTCTCCAGTCTGGGTCCAGGCGAGAGATGAGTTGTCTTAGCTCTGTTCTCTGTTCTGTCGAGAAGTAGCAGATGAGATGGGGAGGGGGAAAAGAGGCAATTCAAGAGAGTGGAGTATACTCAAGGTGTGAGCATACTTGTGCCTAGTACAAAATCTTGGAACCTCTACTCTGCAGAAGAGGCGAGATACCTCTATATGCTGTAAGCTTCCTGGCTGATTTGTTTGCAAGATTTATAACGTGGTTCTTCATAATTTGGAATCAAATTTCACCTTTCTCTATCAATATCCCAGGCTCTGTCTGTCTGTCTGTCTCTCCATCTCCCTGTCTCTGTCTATCTCTTTCCCGTGTCTCCTCCCTCTCTCTCCTTTTCTGTCTGTCTATTTCAGGTTTAAATATTTAATAAAAATTATATTTATCTTTGGTGTTTGTTTTTCTTAATGCGTTTGGTCGTTATCGTACATTTGTCACGTCATTCATAGTAAACAAACGGGTTAATGACTCTTCTGAAGACCTCATGTCCTTATCTTCCTTGAGAAAAATAATCCATCACCGGCAGTACACGTTACGTTAATGCATCGAAAGTGTATAATAAATTATTTATCGCATTTTCACTTTAAAATAAAAAATGAGCTAGAAAATCGCAGGTTGTGGCTCGTTTGTTTTCTTCTTTGTTTTTGGCCTGGTGGTAAATGTTGGAACTAGAGGAAACGCATCAACAATGGCTGACAAGTTACGTTAGAATATTGGCCGTGTTTCACCCTCAGTATGACCCTCATGCTGTTATGCCACAAGTACGTGCTATGCAACATTGGTGTAATGCGCTAGACGGTGCTCGTGCAACCTTTGTCACCTGTTAGGTGTGTTGTTGGCAGGTGTAACAAGGCAGTCGTTAACGGGTGGGAGTAGGAGGAGGAGGAGGAGGAGGCTTGGCAGTGTGCTGTGAGCTGCTCATATGTGCACAAATGTTGGGGTGGAGATGACAAGTGCTCGCTGAGGAGGAAATACAACAGACTTAATGAGACGGGTCCAACGCGAGCAATGTCATGGCAGGACCAGAGGTGTGATCTACGGTTCTTCTCTTGGAATGCAGCTAACACTTCAATGTTTCTTTTAAGGGTTTGGAATTGTGTTTATCTCAACCGTCGTAAACGTTTCCTGTTAGTTGTCTACTGAATATGCTCTTATTTAATGTTAGAATTTTGTATTAGTTGTTATTGATGAAACACAAAAGTGTCTGCTAGAGGAGTCACTTAACACTTGCTTCCTAACACTCGTTCAAACACAAATACATTCAAAAACGTTATTGACAGCATGTTATTTAACTGAATTAAGCTATTCATAACACTAATTGTTACAAGTATATAACTTGACCTATACTTATCCTAGTTAATAACTTCTAGCATGCAGTCTTCTTGGGTGATAATTTACCATTGACCAGAAGAGAGATAATAGCTTATCCCATTAAATGAAGCATGCTTGTAATTGATTGCTGACTGTTTTGATAATATAGACAATGTTTCTTTACACTTCCATGTGTTAGCATTGAAGTCTGCATGACATCTATAGACGTGTTTTGGTGATATTTTTGGTGTGAGCATGAGATTGTTAGGTTAAGTGGTAACAAATTGTAAAGAAACTGTAAACCTCTGATTGTGCATAGCATATTGCAAAGTACAGTAGAAATAAGTCAGTTTTCCTTTATTGGGTTATTGTACCTTATAATAATAATAATTATAATAATTTTCTACAAGTGTATGTACAAGGTATGCAGTCCTAGCTGACATCAATGACATACTACTATATAGAAAACCCCTTCTTATGCAGAGCATTTCGGGCAAATTAGGTCAGTTTTTGTCCCAGGATACGACCCACACCAGTTGACAAACACCCAGGTACCCATTTTAATGATGGTGAACATAGACAACCGGTGTAAGGAAACACGCCCAATGTTTCTATCCTTGCTGGGAATCGAACCTGGACCCTCGCCAGGAATTGAACCCGGACCCTCGCCGTGTAAAACGAGAGCTTTAGCTACCAGGCCACAGGGCACCGTAAATGTACATAATTCTTCATTAACATATATATGCTCTCAAAATCATTGTACAAATGAGTGCTACTGGAAAACCATTTGTAGATTTCTTGAACGAAGGTTGCCTCCTATTTAACAGCTAACGAGTTGCTGTAATATATGGTGTTAGTAAAGATGTACTGTAGGAGTTGTCAGATCTTCATCTATGGGCAGGCTTTGAAAAACAGTGTGTGTCCATTGTTTTTTTTTATATATTTTATTTAAAACATATATATACATACAGAGCATAAAAAATTATAGTGTGTGTAAGCCATGATTTCAATACATTTATGGAAACAACAATTCCATCCTACATTATCAATATTACCTACAAATTGGACCGTAGGACTGAGATATACAACACATGATTCTTTATATTTTCTTACTGTACATTATCCCCTTCTTTTCCTCTCCTATGCTACTGACCCTTTGACATACATTATTATTATTTTCACAACTAAATACGTATATACACTCAAGGGATAAACATGTCATCCCTAGGTGTTATTACTCGACACCTCCGCTCTGATTTTACTCTATACCCTCTGCATTATGCTATGCGATAATCACCTATAACAATTTTTAAATGTGATTTTGCCCCAAACTAATAAGACTACAGTTTATACAACGAAATTCTTCCTTTCTTCAATATTTCAACAACTTGAACATATTCTCTTATAACATACATTTATGTATTTCTGCATTACCATTATAGTATATCAACAATTGTCCTCCCAAAGCCATACCCTTATGTACAGTGGTCCCTCGGTTTTCGTGTATCTCGGTTTTCGTGTATTTCAGTTTTCGTGTAGTTTTTTCGTGGAAAATTGCCCTCTGTTTTCGTGTGTTCCCTCCGTTTTCGTGCTCGGTCGGGAACCCTGTCCAGTTCCCAGCGCACATGCAAGCCCGCCTCCCACGCACATACTCAGGCAGTGTAGCATTGTTTCTGGTTGAGTGAACATTATCCTGCGAGTTCATACAAAACATTTCTTAACAATCCATTGTTTTTGGCCCTTGATTATTGTGTGTGACTGCTAAATAAGCCACCACGGGCCCAAAGATAGCTCCTAGTGTCAGTCCTTTGGTAAAGAAAGTGAGGAACACCATAGAATTAAAGAAAGAAATCGTAGCAAAGTGGTGAGAGGCAGTGGTGATGAGAGGCAGTGATGATGGGAGGCAGTGGTGGTGAGAGGCAGTGGTGATGGGAGGCAGTGGTGGTGAGAGGCAGTGGTGATGAGAAGCAGTGGTGAGAGGCAGTGGTGATGAGAGGCAATGGTGGTGAGAGGCAGTGGTGATGAGAGGCAATGGTGGTGAGAGGCAGTGGTGGTGAGAGGCAGTGGTGATGAGAGGCAGTGGTGCTTATTTGTTGGTTGAGGCAGTGGTGATGAAAGGCAGTGGTGGTAAGAGGCAGTCTTAATGTAGAGTGAGAGGTGAGTAAACAAGATTAAATGAATAAACGAGAGAGAATGAGAGTGTAGAAGTTTCGGTAGTTTTGTCAACAAACCAGTTGTTGTTGTTGTTGCTGCTGCTGCTGCTGTTGTTGTTACCAGCCAGCCTGGACAGGAATGATTTCTGTTCACACTTTGAAGCGACTGGAAAGAAGCGGTGGTAGAGGCGGTGGTGAGAGGCAGTGGTGGTGAGACAGTGGTGATGAGAGACAGTGGTGGTGAGAGGCAGTGGTGGTGAGAGGCAGTGGTGGTAAGAGGCAGTCTTAATGTAGAGTGAGAGGTGAGTAAACAAGATTAAATGAATAAACGAGAGAGAATGAGAGTGTAGAAGTTTCGGTAGTTTTGTCAACAAACCAGTTGTTGTTGCTGCTGCTGCTGTTGTTACCAGCCAGCCTGGACAGGAATGATTTCTGTTCACACCTTTGAAGTGATTGGAAATAAGTGATCTAATGCAGTTAGCATTACAAACTCCGTTTTCTCTTATACTAATGCGTCTGAAGGATGAAAGAATAGGAAGATGTTTTCATAGCTGGACCGAGTATGCCCGCCACCACATTCGTAATGAGACACATTTTATTCATTCTAGAGTGTATATCACGTTTTTATGTTATTTATAGTTTATTATGTCATATTAGATGAATTGTGATAGATAAATAAGCCGTAGAGCTGATATTAGTGTCAAATTGAAGCATTTTGTCCTGCCTCCCAACAATAAACTCGCCTCCCTCTCTCCTCTCCATCTTCCATACACCAACAAGAGTCGCCAATAAAAGTAAGTGTGATGTTAAATGTTCATTTATACATGTTATTAGTGCTTTATATTTATTTGTTATTCTTTTCTGTATGTAAATCTATATTTAATCTCTAAAAAATTATTTTTTGTTAATACTCCTGGGTGTCTGAAACGGATTAATTGAATATCCATTATTTCTTATGGGGAAAATGGCTTCAGTTTTCGTGTGTTTCAGTTTTAGTGCCTCCCTCTGGAACGGATTAAACACGAAAACCGAGGGACCACTGTACATACCTTTAGGTATTGCTGTGCACTTTCTCCAATACATATTGTATGCTTTGTTATGTTTATACATAAAACTGTATATATCTCAACCACAATTTATGAGTATACTCGACATATATGTTAATCCATTGTTCTTTATAAAGTAATTCATATATGTTGTGACTTAACATCTTCTACTAAAGTAACACCATTCATCTTCCATACCTACATACACACTTCCATGCGTACCTTGACTGCAAGCTTCGTAGTTGCTATTCTGTACATCTGTACATTGAAACAGTTGTTCATCCACTAATATCTTGAAACACCATTGTTCACATTAACATATTTTTAACTGATTTTTGCAAACTCAACAATGCGGTAACTACAGCTTCCCTTCCACACTATTTTCACTAAACAACGTCTAGACATAGCACATACTTTATATAATATCTCCACCACACCTCACCTGCTTTATACGAAGTAAACCTTCATTTTTCCCCTTACTTTAATGAATTCAATTTGTCTATTTTGTCCATCTATTTTAGTAATTTACCATCATCACATACACTATCCCTTACCTCCGCTGCTCATCATCCGTCTTCCCTTTGCATTAAAATTGCCTTTTGTCATCCGTCCATCCTTTCCCCTCCCCCCCATATTTCCCTCTACCTTAATCCCGTACATACTTGCATACCTACACTACCCCCCCATCCTGTTAAATCCTATTTCCTTCCCTACTACCCAACCATTCCACTCGTACCACCAACCAGCAAACCCTCCCCTCCCTAATTACTCTGAAGTAGGAAATAGGAAAGTGTGTCAGAAGAATCAGTGTGTTTAACAGACACTGATAATGAGCATGAAAGCTGCAATGAAAGGACTAATTTAAATAATGGCATGTTAATCCAGAGCTTTACTGCCTTTTCACTGTAGATTACCATATAATGGGGTAATTGCGTGATGGGTAGGTATGTTTTTATATGTGGTACAAAATTTGGAAACTATTCAGATAATGGGTACTTTTAGGTTGGTGGTTCATTTACCCTTCACATGGCACAATTGCCCCATTATACGGTATATGTGAAGCTAATCTAAACAATAAATAAAAAACAATGCCTAAATTGCCTATACTTAATACAATCATAAAAATAATTTTACAAGTGTATCTACACCTACAGAACTGTTAGTCTATATAGTTGAATAAAAATCTACAAATGGTATTGACTATGCAGTAGTAATTCCCCATTTTGCATTGGTCTTTTTCAGTCAGTGCATCCATGTACACCACATACACTAGAATAGCATAATTCAACAATGATTTGTTCAGGATTCCAAAGATTGTTAAATTTATAAATTCATTTCAATATCCATGTCTGCTTTTACAAAAAAAGTAACAATGCCTCTTAATTATAGTACACTGTTTTAAAATATAAAGGCTATATGATTGGCAGTCAGGGCACCCAAATGTAAACATATATTAAACACATTGCTAGATATGCCACACCTATTTATTTTCAATTTGCTAACCAATATGCCTAGTATTAAGTAGTCTGTTAAGAATTAGGTTTAGTCTGCCAGAAATGCCCCAGCAATTACACATTGTAAACTATGCAAAGAAATAAAATCCTTAATCCTTGTACACTGGGTGCTACCTGATAGCCATGTAGTAACATTTCTGGAATAAGTGTAGAAGTTTTCAAAAGGAAACTGGATCACTACCTCTGCCAAGTGTCAGATCACTCAGGCTGTGATGACTGTGGGCCAACAAGCTGCCAGCACCAGTTGCCTTTTTGACCAAATAATCAACTAAAAAGCTTGGTCCCAGGCTGGGTTTCAAGGTAGAAAAACTTGAAACCAGTCACATGTAGTATATCAAATTTAAGCACATTGTGAAGCGTGAAAAGTTTGGAATACGGCTCGCCTGTCATTACCTATTACTCGCCTCTGATTGCTCTAGTAAGCTTTGTGAAGCTAGCTAAATGTGGTCTATGCAAGCATCAGCTGGGACTGCATATTCACACATGACCAGTTGTAATCTGGAAGGACAGCTGGGGAGGGAGTTGGAAACTGGCCTCCTCCATCAAACAAAGCCCCCAACATACCATCAATACAACATTTATTTTTGTAAATACGTCTAAAGCCATCAACAAACACCAAAATACCTTTTCATCAGTGGACTGCTCACAGAGTCAAATGCAATGTTTGCAGCTTTCACAGAGACCCACATAAAGGATCAGTTTGACAATGGAACATGGATCCCAGATTATGACTCATTCAGATGCGACAGAATAAGCAGGCAACAAGGGGGGTTTGGCCTGTATGTCAGAGTCGCTTATTTGCTTGCAATCACTAAACACCTCAAATTATGAAGTTGAAGTTTTGGCAGTAAAGATTGAAAACCAAACTCTTGTCATTGTGGTTGTATACAAGTCTCTATATGCAACTTCCCAACAGTTCCAGGAACAGCTTTTGAAAATTAACCAGTCTGGAAAATCTTCCAACTCCTTCCCCAAACATCTTGTTGCCTGAGTGATTTCAACTTAAGACACCTAAAATGGAGGAATGTAACAGATAATGTTTTAGCAGAGGTAACCCCAGGAGGCAGCTCAGATGAAAATTCACACACATGAGCTATTAAATCTCTGCAGCAAATTTACCTTAAGCCAGCAAATAGTGGAGCCAACAAGACTGGAAAGTACACTTGACTGCATCTTCTCTAATAATGATGATCTGATACGAAATATAACAGTATCAAAGACAATACTCAGATCATAACATAATAGAAGTACATGTATGTGCAGGGCTCCTGACCAACAAGCTGGGAAGATATCCTAATCAACATGGATCCGAACCTTTGCCTAGAAAGAATTAACTCTGTGGTACTTAAGGTGTGCTCAAGGCACATACCATTAAGAAAAAGAAAGAGAAGATGTAAACTAGAAAGAAGAGATGCTCCCTATACAGGCAAAGGTGAAGAAACACAGAGCTGTTGAAGGGGCCAATATATCTGAAATATAAAAGGAGGCACTGGACAGAGAAATAGGGAAATCGAACTTAAGCATAACCCTTTCAGGGTCCAAGCTCTACGCATTGTCCACAGGGTCCAAGAATTTTCAAAAAATTTTTTTTACTATGAAATGGTAGAGAATCTTTTTCTAAAGATAATAAAACAAAAAGTATGAAATTTGGTGGAAAACTGACGAAATTACACTCGCAAATTTGACTGTCAGTGATATTTACATTTTGGCGATTTTGCCTACTTTGACTCCCATTTTAGGCTAATTACATTATTCCAGTTGACCAAATTTTTAGCTGTTTCATTAGTATTACTTCTATTTTATTGATTGAGCACAAGAAACTGCCCAATCAACTTTTTCAAGTAGACAATAAAGTGATCAGAAATTAGTAATTTCACCAATTTCACACAAAGTTCAAAATATTCCAATTTCAAAACAGCATCCAGAATAAACAATGCAGGCATTCCTGGCACTAAAATAACATTTCCTCTGTTTATTAGTTACGTTTCCAGGCTTTACAGATGAATTCCATTTTTATTTTTTATTTACATAAAGAATTTTATTCACCAAAAAATAGATGAATTACTCTTATGCAATATTGTAATAATTGTATAAACACTATCAGTGCATTTGTAAATGTATATTAGACCCACCAGTTGACATGTATTGGTCGCGTGATGTGATTTGTTTACTCTTGAAAATCAGCAAAAATCAAACATTTCCGCTATTTTGAGTTCAGTTAGAAGCTATTTTCAGTACTAAAACCAATCAAAATCATCTCTATTTCTGTAATATATCTTCCATTCTATCAAATGAGACCAAGAAACTGTGAATACAACCATAAAAACCGCATGAAAATACACCACAAAGTTGCTGTTTTAATAAAAAAAAACCAGTCTCAGTTTTTTTTTTTCTGATTATGCACTGGGTGCTTCAGGATTTACTTTATATAGTGCACACTTACCACATTGATGCATTCTCTCATATCTAGGCCCAAATTTACCGATCACAGCTTATCTGAGTGAGCTGAGCTCATGGCGTAGATCTACGGTTTGGACCCTGTGGACAATGCGTAGATCTACAGCTTGGACCCTAAAAGTGTTAAGGAATCACACAGGAGACAAGAAACATGAGGAAGAACTTGTCGTAAATGAGATTGAAGAAATCCAAAATAATTCTTTTCTTATGCCAAATCTAGGGCAAAAAAAAAAAAGAAATCCAGTATTGGACCCCTGCTTAGACGAAATGGGACTTGCACAGATGACAGCAAAGAAATGAGTGAGATACTGAAGTTCCAGTATGACTAATCGTTTAGTGAGCATTAACCAGACAGAGTCGACAATCTAAATGAATTTTTTATGACTCAGACTCAAAACTTGAATAATTAAAAATATCTCTGATATTATCATAACACCACAAGACTTCGAAAAAACAGTAAATGACATGCCCATGCATTCTGCCCCAGGCCCAGGCTCGTGGAACTCCATGTTCATCAAGAACTGCAAGAAACCCCTTTCATGTGCCTTAATTAAGCATTCTATGGAGAGGGAGCATGGACATGGAATTACAGACTGATAGCACAAATGTCCCACATCATAAAAATCTTTGAAAGGGTTCTAAGAACCAAGATTGCCAGCCACTTGGATACCCATCAGTTGCACAACCCTGGGCAGCATGGGTTTAGAGCAGGTCACTCCTGCCTATCCCAACTACTGGACCACTGTGACATGGTCTTGGATACTCTGGAGGACAAACTAAATGCAGATGTGGTATACACAGACATTGTGAAAGCCTTCGACAAATGTGATCATAGTGTAATAGCGCACAAAATGCATGATACAAAAATAACAGGGAAATTGGTAGTAGATGGATCTATAACTTCCTAACAAATAGAACACAGAGTAATAGTAAACAGAGTAAAGTCAGAGGGGGCTACAGTGGAAAGCTCTGTTTTACAAGGTACAGTACTTGCTCCCATCCTGTTCCTCATCCTCATATCTGACATAAGATGTAAGCCACAGCACTGTGTCTTCCTTTGTGGATCACACCCGAATTTGCCTGACAGTGTCATCTATTGAGGACACTGCAAGTCTCCAAGAGGTCATCAGTCAAATCTTTAAATGGGATGCATAAAACAAAATGAAGTTCAATGAAGACAAATTTCAATTACTCTTCTATGGAAAACTTGAGGAAATTAAAACCTTATCGGAGCATAAAACAAATTCCAACCATACAGTAGAGCGAAAAACTAATGTGAAGGACCTGGGAGTGATAATGTCAGAGGATCTCACTTTCAAAGATCAACAATGTATCTATCACATCTGGTAGGAAAATGATTGGATAAATAATGAGAACCTTCAAAACTAAGGATGTCAAGCCCATGATGATTCTTTTCTCTAGGCTGGAATATTGTACACTAATGGCCCTTTTCAAGACAGGCAAAATTGCAGACCTGGAGAATATACAGTGGAGAAGAAAACATTAAGTCTGTTTGCTGTCTCAGTTGGTGAGATTAGGGGTTCATCTGATTTTGTTAATTTGATGGTTTTGTTCTTGGATATCTTTTTATTTCCTAGAATTGCAGATAGGGTTTTCCAGGTCTTTTTCATACAGTGGACCCCCGAATTACGATATTAATCCGTTCCAGAGAGCTTAGCATAAACCAAAAATATTGTAATCCGAATCTATTTTCCCCATAAGAAAATGGAAATTCAATTAATCCGTTTCAGACACCCAAAAGTATTAAAATAAATATTTTTTACACATTAACTTACACAGTACAGTGGACCCCCGAGTATCGTAATTAATCCGTTCCAGGAGCTAGTACTTAACACGAAGTTTTCGAAATTCGAACCATTATTTCCCATAAGAAATAATGTAAATACAATTAATCCGTTCCACAAAAAATATTCACATATAAAATAATTAAAAACAATATATATATATACATTTACTTACCTTTATTGAAGAGTTGCAGGCATCTGGAAGATAGAGTAATGAGTAATGAAGGTCCTCTTGGGCATTTTCTTCCAAAACAGGCCTGTTTCATCACATTTAAACACTTGTTGTGGGAGGAATTCTTCAGCCTCTACGAAGGGAAATCCCCACTCCCTGCATGCCTGCTACACTCCCTGCATGAAAGCTACACTCCCTGCATGCCTGCTAAACTCCCTGCATCAATGCTAAACTCCCTGCATCAATGCTAAACTCCCTGCATGCCTGCTAAACTCCCTGCATGAATGCCAAACTCCTGCATGCCTGCTAAACTCCCTGCATGGCTGCTACACTCCCTGCATGAATGCTACACTCCCTGCATGAATGCTACACTCCCTGCATGAATGCTACACTCCCTGCATGAATGCTACACTCCCTGCATGAATGCTACACTCCCTGCGTGAATGCTAAACTCCCTGCATGAATGCTACACTCCCTGCGTGAATGCTAAACTCCCTGCATGAATGCTACACTCCCTGCATGAATGCTACACTCCCTGCATGAATGCTACACTCCCTGCATGAATGCTACACTCCCTGCATAATGCTAAACTCCCTGCATGAATGCTAAACTCCCAGCATGAATGCTACACTCCCTGCATGAAAGCTACACTCCTGCATGCCTGCTAAACTCCCTGCATCAATGCTAAACTCCCTGCATGCCTGCTAAACTCCCTGCATGAATGCCAAACTCCTGCATGCCTGCTAAACTCCCTGCATGGCTGCTACACTCCCTGCATGAATGCTAACCTCCCTGCATGAATGCTACACTCTCTGCATGAATGCTAAACTCCCTGCATGAATGCTACACTCCCTGCATACCTGCTAAACTCCCTGCATACCTGCTAAACTCCCTGCATACCTGCTAAACTCCCTGCATGGCTGCTACACTCCCTGCATGAATGCTAAACTCCCTGCATGAATGCTACACTCCCTGCATGCCTGCTAAACTCCCTGCATGGCTGCTACACTCCCTGCATGAATGCTAAACTCCCTGCATGAATGCTACACTCCCTGCATGCCTGCTAAACTCCCTGCATGCCTGCTACACTCCCTGCATGAATGCTACACTCCCTGCATGAATGCTACACTCCCTGCATGAATGCTACCACAGGGGTGCCACTAGGAATCTTCTTTGGACCCATGGTGACTTATTTCACAGTGACAATCACTAAAACAACAAAAAAAAACACCAAATGTAGTGTGAATGTTTGAAAGAGCGCGCTAGGTAATGTTCTCTCAATGGTAAACAACGCTTCACTGGCGGCGTCCTGCGTCCCGCGCAGGCACGGAGCAGGCGGACAGGTCTAATACGTTACGAAACACGAGCGGTTTTACGATTATCGAAGTCATAAAAAGCTTACGAAACACGATGTTTACGAAGTAAGAACCTTACGAAACTCGGGGGTCCACTGTGCATGTATATATAAATTACTAATACATACAACAGTGTATTAACTTCTCAATTATCTTTATTGAAGAGTTGTTGATGTGTGGAAGAAGGGGAGAGGAAGGAGTAGTATGCTAGTGTTTGGAAGGGGAATCCCCTTCCATTAACACTGCAGGTACCAAATTCTTTTTTGGGGTTACTGGCCTTTTTCTTTTAATGCCACTAGGACCAGCTTTGAGAGTCACTGGACCCCTCTCTAACCAAACATCTGTCCAGGGAGCTCTGTGTCTGGCATTTCTTTAAAACATCCCTGAAATGGGACACCACATTGTCATTGTACATGTTGCCAGCACGGCCTGCAACAGCTTTGATAGGGTGATATTCATCCATAAAGCCTTGCACATCAGTCCATTGTGCAATGATCTCCTTCATTTCTACCATATTTCTGACATTCTTTACCACAGGGCTGGCACTAGGAGCTTTCTTTGGACTCATGGTGGCTTATTTAGCAGTTGCAGGCACTAAAAACAGTGGAAAAATAACAAAATTTATGGTATGAATGCGTGGGTGGCAGCGGTGGCACTCACTCGCTGGTAAACAATGGCACACTGCTGTCCCAGGGCACGTGTACGCATCCAAGATGAATAGCGTATTCCGAGCGGATCATTATAAACTGAGCCAATATTTTTACAGAAAAATGTATCACTAACCGAATTTAGCGTAATCCGACGCCATCGTAATCCGGGGGTCCACTGTATCACCTTTTATGTTATGTAGTCTGTTCTCATAATACAATTTTTTTGACCTTATCAGGCTGGTAAGGTTTGACGAGTAATGTTTGGATTGTTCTCTGGTTATTTGACCCCTTCTGTACTGTTTTTCATATTGGTGCCTTTTGTTAATGGATTTAAGGATGCTGGGTGTTAGCCAGGGACTGTTAAGTCTCTTAGCTGTGATCTGTTTAGATATTTTAGGGCAATGTTTGTACTCTTGTACTTTTTGTAACTCATCTAATGACCATATAAACTGTTATTGCAATACAATTGTTTTAATTTGTTTGATCTGATAAAATAAATTGCATTACGTTCGACTTAAGTTCGAAATAAATTGTTTACTATATTTTTTACCATTTAGTGTTAATTTTAAAAATGCCCACAATGCTCTGCATATTAGGGGCTTTTGGCATGTACACCCCATTTATATCCATAACTATGTACACCTCTGTATCATGTCACAATAAAAATTACTATTATTATTATAGTGCCAGCCAGCGATAAAGTGTAGCATTAACAGTGTAGCAAGTAAGTTAAGCCATTAATCAATAGAAAAATGACGACATGAAACTTAACTCCTCCATTGGTGTTTGAGGTATATAGGGCGACTGACAACACCGCCGTCTCTGCTGCTGCCATTCACCACCACTATGTAAGGCTTAACTTTCAGTGGCCCTTATACACCCAACAACAAACAACACAACACCAGTCCTCACATTCGTAATGACATAAGAATTTTATTCATTCTAGAGTATATGTTATGTTTCTATGTTATTAATATTGTTTATTATGTCATATTAGATAAATTGTGACAGATAAATAAGCCGTAGAGTTGATATTAGTGTCATATTGAAGGACTATCTTGTCCTGTCCCCAAACACACACCCATGTAGCCGGCACAATTCCAAACATACGCCAGAAACAGAAAACACTGGAACACTTTTTTGAGTGACAGGGGTCCAGTGACTCTCAACCTGATCCTAGTGGCATTAAAAAACAAAGAAGGGAAGTAACCCCGGAAAAGGACTTGGGACCTGAAGTCTTTAATGAAGGGGATTCCCCTTCCAAACAATAGCAGCTCTTCCATCCTCTCCCGTCTTCCACACATCACCAACTCTTCAATAAAGGTAAGTGTCATGTTGTTATTGTTTTATTCTTCATGTCTCATTGTTTTCTGTGTAATTAAATGTATATTTAATGTACAAAAATATTATATTTTTAAACTTTTGGGTGTCTCGAACGGATTAATTGAATTTCTGTTATTTCTTATGGGGAAAATGGATTCGGAAATCGTAATATTCGGTTTTAGTCACTCTGGAAAGGATTAACCCTTTGGGGGTCGGTGCCGTACTAGTACGTTTTACGAGCAGGGGTTGGTGCCGTACTAGTACGCCCAAATTCTAGCGGCCTCAATTTAAGCAGAAAACGTCTGGTAGGCATACATATGAAAGAATGGGTCTGTGTGGTCAGTGTGCGCAGTATAAAAAAAATCCTGCAGTACACACTGCAAATTGAGAGAAAAAAAAATGACCGTTTTTTTCGATTAAAACAGCGACTTTGCAGTCGATTTTCGTATGTTATATATTGATGTATTCTCGTTTTCTTGGTCTCATTTGATAGAATGGAAGATATATTACAGAAATAGAGATGATTTTGATTGGTATGACAATGACAAGTACCTTGAAATGGAGCTCAAAGTAGCGAAAATGTTCGATTTTTGACGATGTTTAAGAGTAAACAAATCACACCATGCCTCCAATACACATCAACTGGCGAGTCTTATTTTCATGCACAAGTGCTCTGATATTATTTGTACCATTTTTACAATGATGCAGTTGTATACATAACAGTAAATCTTCTATTTTTTGTGAGAATAAAAATTCAAAATGAAAAGCAAAAGTAATGGAACAGGGGCCTGGAGACGTGACTAATGAACAGAGAACATGTTATTTTAGTGCCAGGAATGTCTGCCTTGTTTATTCTGTACCCTATTTTGAAATTGGCATCGTTTGAAATTTGTGTGAAATTGGAAATTGTCATTTTCTGACCACTATTTTGGGTAGATGAAATTGGTAAATAGGCAGTTTCTTGTACTCAATCGATAGAAGAAATGGAGTTCTATCGAAATAGCTATAGTTTTAGGAGACTGAAACATTGGAATTTGTCGAAAATAGGGCTCAAAGTGGTCAAAATCGCCGATGCGTAAGTGTCATGGCTACCGATAACTTCGCAAAGCATAATTCCGTTAGTTTTCGATCAAATTTCATAATTTTGGTGGCATTATGATCGGAAAAAGATTCTCTATCATTTCATAAGAAAAAAGTAATTTTTTTTTTTCCAAAAATTTTTCGACCCCAGGAACACTTTCCTGAGAAGGCCTGTCGACCCCCAAAGGGTTAATTACAAAAAACTGGGATTCACTGTACTTATTTTTTTAAGCATACCTGGAGAGCATTTCGGGGGTCAACGCCCCCACGGCTTGGTCTGTGACCAGGCCTCATGGTGGATCAGAGCCTGATCGACCAGGCTGTTACTGTTGGCCGCAGGCAAACCGACGTACGAACCACAACCCGGCTGGTCAGGTACTGACTTTAGGTGCCTGTCCAGTGCCTTCTTGAAGACAGCCAGGGGTCTATTTGTAATCCCCTTTATGTATGCTGGGAGGCAGTTGAACAGTCTTGGACCTCTGCAAGAAACCATTTTTTTAACCAAAACTACCATGTAAAGTGCACAGAATTTGGTAATTTGGCCAATTTTACACAATTTTCATCAAATTTCAGTTTAAATACAGTCCGTGATAAACATTGTAGGCATTTCAGCCATTAAAGCAACTTTTATATCTTCATTAATCATGTCCCAAGGCCTCTCCTATGTAATTCTTGCCTTCCCCTATGAATTTATTATCCCGTAATAAATTAAAGTTTTATCCTTTTTCTCGGATTAATAAAATAGTACAGTGGACCCCCGGAGTTCGTAACTAATCCGTTCCAGAGTGCGCTCCGAACTCCGAATATATTTTCCCCATAAGAAATAATGGAAATAAAATTAATCCGTTCCAGACACCCAAAAGTATTAAAATAAATTCTTTTTGTACAACAAATATACATTAAATTACACAGAAAACAATGAGACATAAGAAATAAACAGTAATAACATGTCACTTACCTTCATTGAAGAGTTGTTGATGTGTGGAAGATGGGAGGAGGGGAGAGGATGGAGGAGTTGCTAGTGTTTGGAAGGGGAATGAATCCCCTTCCATTAACACCTCAGGTACCAAGTTCTTTTCTGGGGTTACTGGCCTTTTTCTTTTAATGCCACTAGGACCAGGTTGAGAGTCACTTGACCCCTGTCTGACAAAATAACTGTCCAGAGAGCTCTGTATCTGGCATTCCTTTAACCCTTTGGGGGTCCAAGGGGTCTCTCTGAAACTAGTTCTCAGAGTCCAAGAATTTAAAAAAAAAAATTCTTATGAAATGATAGAGAATCTTTTTCCGATCATAACACCACAAAAATTATGAAATTTGATCGAAAACTAACGGAATTATGCTTTCGCGAAGTTTGCGGTATCCATGACATTTACGCATCACCGATTTCGCCCACTTTGAGCCCTATTTTCGGCAAATTCCAATGTTTCAGTCTACTAAAATTATAGCTATTTCGCTAGAACTCCATTTCTTCTATCGAATAAGTACAAGAAACCGCCTATTTACCAATTTCAACTACCCAAAATAGTGGTCAGAAAATGGCAATTTGGCCAATTTCACACAAATTTCAAACGATGCCAATTTCAAAATAGGGTCCAGAATAAACAAGGCAGACATTCCTGGCACTAAAATAACATCTTCTCTGTTCATTAGTCACGTCTCCAGGCCCCTCTTACATTACTTTTGCTTTCCATTTTGAATTTTTATTCTCACAAAAAATAGAAGTTTTACTGTTATTTATACAACTGCATCATTGTAAAAATGGTATAAATAATATCAGCGCACTTGTGCAAGAATATTAGACTCTCCAGTTGATGTGTATTGGACGCATGGTGTGATTTGTTTACTCTTGAACATCGGCCAAAATCGAACATTTTCGCTACTTTGCGCTCAGTTTCAAGGTACTTGTCATCGTGAAACCAGTCAAAATTATCTCTATTTCTGTAATGTATCATCTATTCTATAAAATGAGACTAAGAAAACGAGAATACAAGCATAAATACCATACGAAAATAGACTGCAAAGTCTCTGTTTTAAACCAAAAACACGGTCAGTTTTTTTTTCCTCATTATGCACTGTTTGGTGCAGGACACTGACCGCACAGACCCATTCTATCACATCTAGGCCTTACAGCCTGTTTCTGCTTGATTTGAGGGCGCTAGAATTTAGACGTACTAGTACGTCAATAACCCCAGTGCGTAAAACGTACTTGTACGACCATAACCCCAAAAGGGTTAAAACAGCCCTGAAGTGGGACACCACAGTCTCACTGTACATGTTGCCAGCACGGCCTGGAACAGCTTTGTTAGGGTGATAATGCTCCATAAATCTTTGCAAGTCACTCCACTTGGCACACATCTTAACCCTTTTGGGGTCGGTGCTGTACTAGTACGTTTTACGAGCAGGGGTTGGTGCCGTACTAGTACGCGTAAATTCTAGCGGCTTCAAATTAAGCAGGAAACGGCTGGTAGGCCTACATATGAAAGAATGGGTCTATGTG
The DNA here is from genome assembly GCA_009830355.1 of Cherax destructor. Lineage (NCBI taxonomy): Eukaryota > Metazoa > Arthropoda > Malacostraca > Decapoda > Parastacidae > Cherax > Cherax destructor. Next base: position 602 of record WNWK01035116.1, on the reverse strand, counting down.
GTCAGTGTGTGCAGTATAAAAAAATTCCTGCACCACACACTGCATAATGAGAAAAAAAAATTGACCGTTTTTTTTTTTGTTTAAAACAGCGACTTTGCAGTCTATTTTCGGATGGTATTTATTGATGTATTCTCGTTTTCTTGGTCTCATGTGATAGAATGGAAGATATATTACAGAAATAGAGATGATTTTGATTGGTTTGACAATGACAAGTACAGTGGACCCCCGCCTAACGAGCACCCTGGAAATCGTACAATTATGTAAGTATAATATTGTAAGTGCTTGTGGAAGTGTATTTTTGGGGGTCTGAAATAGACTAACCTATGTGACATTATTTCTTAAGGAAGTAAATTCGTTCGGTAATGGCACTTGAGCAGGCTTCTGGAGTGAATTTTGCTCGTCAGGCGGGGGTCCACTGTACCTTAAAATTGAGCTCAAAGTAGCGAAAATGTTCGATTTTCGCCGATGTTCAAGAGTAAACAAATCACACCATGTAAAGTAAAGTAAATTTTATTTCGTTGCAGATTGCAGATTACATAGGTATTGATAGTTACAATTTAAATTGAGTGCAAGGAGAGCCACTGACATGCAATGGCATTAGG
>WNWK01035115.1:0-20001 GCA_009830355.1 Cherax destructor | reverse complement strand
AAGGTTGTATTAATTAATGGTCTTAAATCTTTTGGGATGTCATAATTAGTTTTTGATTTATGTGAGGTTAAATGTCGGATATTTTCCAAAATGTCAAAAACATACAAACTTTATTTATTTTAAGAATGAAGATAGAGATAAATTACAGAAAACAAAACGTGAAAAATTCAGATTATCATTGTTTTATGCGTAGGTGACGCCAATACAGCTTCTACAAGTCCCACTACGACAGAAGGATTTTTTATATATGAAGTTTGGTAAAAATTTGATAAATATTTCTTTTCTCAGTTGTTTGTTGGGCGATCTTTTTGAAACCTGATACATGCATGATAGACAGGGGCTTCTTTACGTACAAAAAAAAAAAAAAAAAAAAAAAGAGAAAGATATCGGACCATAAATAACGAAGTTCATGCGTTATCGTTAAATTACCTTATGATAGTGTTAAGATAAAGAAAATGAGAAGACAAGACCGAAATTCAGTTTTATAACTGATATAGTAAAATAGGTATAAAGCTAGGTTAGGCTAGGTTAAGCTAGGTTAAGCTAGGTTAGGCTAGGTTAGGCTATGTTAAGCTAGGTTAAGCTAGGTTAAGCTACAGGTAGAATACAAATTTTAACAAAAACATAATATGAATACGTCACAGATACTAGCTGAAATAGTATTAATGTGTAAGATGGGTTAGAGATGTTATAGGTTAGAAATAGAGAACACTGGAGTAGGATACAGGTTGAAGACTAATTACAACAAAGTCATAGTAAGTGGAAGGGGGACTTTACGGTGCCCCGTGGCCTGATGGCAAAAGCTCTAGCTTCACACGGTGAGGGTCCGGGTTCGATTCCCGGCGAGGGTAGAAACATTGGGCGTTTTTCCTTACACTGGTTGTTCACGTTCGCCCATCATTAAAGTGGGTACCTGGGTATTAGTGGACTGGTGTGGGTCGCATCCTGGGACAAAACTGACCTAATTTGCGGGAAATGCTCAGCATAACAAGCAGCTTTCTATATAGTAGTTTAGTTAACTTAATATCTTTATTAGGCACCCCCATACCCATGGTGTTGGTGGTAGTCACCCCATACCCATGGTGTGGGTGGTAGTCACCCCATACCCATGGTGTTGTTGGTAGTCACCCCATACCCATGGTGTGGGTGGTAGTCACCCCATACCCATGGTGTTGTTGGTAGTCACCCCATACCCATGGTGTGGGTGGTAGTCACCCCATACTCATGGTGTGGGTGGTAGTCACCCCATACCCATGGTGTGGGTGGTAGTCAACCCATACCCATGGTGTTGGTGGTAGTCACCCCATACCCATGGTGTTGGTGGTAGTCACCCCATACCCATGGTGTGGGTGGTAGTCATCCCATACCCATGGTGTTGGTGGTAGTCACCCCATACCCATGGTGTGGGTGGTAGTCACCCCATACCCATGGTGTGGGTGGTAGTCACCCCATACCCATGGTGTTGGTGGTAGTCACCCCATACCCATGGTGTGGGTGGTAGTCACCCCATACTCATGGTGTGGGTGGTAGTCACCCCATACCCATGGTGTGGGTGGTAGTCACCCCATACCCATGGTGTTGGTGGTAGTCACCCCATACCCATGGTGTTGGTGGTAGTCACCTCATACCCATGGTGTGGGTGGTAGTCACCCCATACCCATGGTGTTGTTGGTAGTCACCCCATACCCATGGTGTGGGTGGTAGTCACCCCATACCCATGGTGTTGTTGGTAGTCACCCCATACCCATGGTGTGGGTGGTAGTCACCCCATACTCATGGTGTGGGTGGTAGTCACCCCATACCCATGGTGTGGGTGGTAGTCAACCCATACCCATGGTGTTGGTGGTAGTCACCCCATACCCATGGTGTTGGTGGTAGTCACCCCATACCCATGGTGTGGGTGGTAGTCATCCCATACCCATGGTGTTGGTGGTAGTCACCCCATACCCATGGTGTGGGTGGTAGTCACCCATACCCATGGTGTGGGTGGTAGTCACCCCATACCCATGGTGTTGGTGGTAGTCACCCCATACCCATGGTGTGGGTGGTAGTCACCCCATACTCATGGTGTGGGTGGTAGTCACCCCATACCCATGGTGTGGGTGGTAGTCACCCATACCCATGGTGTTGGTGGTAGTCACCCCATACCCATGGTGTTGGTGGTAGTCACCTCATACCCATGGTGTGGGTGGTAGTCACCCCATACCCATGGTGTTGTTGGTAGTCACCCTATACCCATGGTGTGGGTGGTAGTCACCCCATACTCATGGTGTGGGTGGTAGTCACCCCATACCCATGGTGTGGGTGGTAGTCAACCCATACCCATGGTGTTGGTGGTAGTCACCCCATACCCATGGTGTTGGTGGTAGTCACCCCATACCCATGGTGTGGGTGGTAGTCACCCTATACCCATGGTGTTGGTGGTAGTCACCCCATACCCATGGTGTGGGTGGTAGTCACCCCATACCCATGGTGTGGGTGGTAGTCACCCCATACCCATGGTGTTGGTGGTAGTCACCCCATACCCATGGTGTGGGTGGTAGTCACCCCATACTCATGGTGTGGGTGGTAGTCACCCCATACCCATGGTGTGGGTGGTAGTCACCCCATACCCATGGTGTTGGTGGTAGTCAACCCATACCCATGGTGTTGGTGGTAGTCACCCCATACCCATGGTGTTGGTGGTAGTCACCCCATACCCATCCTGTGGGCGGTAGTCAAAAGATTACAGAGGTACATAATGGGTCCAGGGACTGTGCCCCAAAGTTTTGATAGCTGAACAAGTTACAAAGGTAATGAACCATCTACACTCCTATACATAGTTACAATCATGAACAAATTACAAAGTAATGAGCCACTGACACGTCCACACCCGGTCACAATTGTAATGAGTTAAAGTACAAATATTAAGTGGGTCATACACCCACACGAGCGCGCGCGCACACACACGAGCGAGCGCGCACACACACACACACACGAGGGCACATGCACACACACACACACACACACACACACACACACACACACACACACACACACACAATGGTAATGCATTATTTACAGGGAGCAAAGTCAGGGTATTTTTCCAGAATGGTCTGTAATATACCACTGTGGATAAAATACTTTGACATATCTTGAACATTTCTGAGTGAGTTGTCTCTGAATTCATTAATTTTGTCGCACTCCAGTACATAATGACGCAGGATGTGACGCACTACAGTACATAATGATGCAGGGTGTGACGCACTCCAGTACATAATGACACAGGGTGTGACGCACTCCAGTACATAATGACGCAGGGTGTGACGCACTCCAGTACATAATGATGCAGGGTGTGACGCACTCCAGTACATAATGACGCAGGATGTGACGCACTACAGTACATAATGACGCAGGGTGTGACGCACTCCAGTACATAATGACGCAGGGTGTGACAATAGTCCATCTGGCAAAGTTTACATCTTGTTTGGTCTACATCTGGTGGTGGTGATTTAACCTGCCAAAGATACTTGTAACCCAGCCGGAGGCGGGCGGTAGTGACATCCAAGAGTCTGCTTATTTTGTTGGATGCACCATAGACATGTGGCTCCTCCTGCATGATAGAATGATGATAGATGGACTGACTGGTGTCAATCTCCCTGATCTTAAGCCAATAAAATTCAATTGAAGTTCTTTTCCTATATAGTAGTATGTCATTGGTGTCAGCTATGGTCTGTATACCTTGTACATGTACTGGTAGTAAATAAACATATTATTATTATTATTATTAGCGCACGAGGTCTCGCTAGTTGTGTGCTCAAGACTAAAAAAACTTGAAAATGAGTTAAATTCACAGAAAAAATAGTTCAAGAATGTGGAAGTGTCTTTGTGTAGATGTTTCTACAACAGTACATTTCCACACAGTATATTATACCTTCTAATATATTAATTGCACTGTTAGGCATCGTTACAATGTGGGAGGAGCTAGAGTAGACAAGAGGCCAGCAACAACGTGAAGACCTGGAGTTACCTGGAGAGGGTTTCGGGAGTCAACGCCCCCGCGGCTCGGTCTGAGACCAGGCCTCGTGGTGGATCAGGGTCTCATCAACCAGGCTGATACTGCTGGCCGCACGCAAAGTGACGTACGAACCACAGCCTGGTTGGTCAGGTACTGACTCTAGGTGCCTGTCCAGTGCCTTCTTGAAGACATCCAGGGGTCTATTGGTAATCCCCCTAATGTATGCTGGGAGGCAGTTGAACAGTCTTGGGCCCCGGACACTTATTGTGTTGTCTCTCAGTGTACTCGTGGCGCCCCTGCTCCCACAATTGCTGGGAAGTTGCATCTGGAGGCTTGTATACAACCACAATTACAAGGTTTTGGTTTTCAGTCTTTACCACCAAAACTTCAACTACATCATTTGAGATGTTTAGTAGTTCTGAGCAAATGAGCGACTCTGTGACGTACAGGCCAACCCCCCCACCCTCCTTCTTGTTGCCTGTTTAGTCTGTCGCATCTGAATAGGTTATAATCTGTGATCCATATTACATATATATATATATATATATATATATATATATATATAATATATATATATATATATATATATATATATATATATATATATATATATATATATATATATATATATATATATATATATATATATATATATATATATATATATATATATATATATATATACATACGTATATATAATAAGCCTACCCTAGCCAGCCAAACCGGAAGAACTGGTATTTATATATTGGTAAATATACTTTGGTTGATACGAGACAATCTTACAGCTGCCAGCAGCAACTGTTTGGGTGTTTGGTTTCATACTGGCGCCTAAAAATCCCGTCAGCTTGTGAATCCAGTCAGGGGATACCTTATTTTGTTTTTCAATCCGGTTGGGTGTTAAGGGCGCCTACAAAACTCTGTCACCTTTCAATCCGGTCATGATTTCTCGAATCCGGTCAGTGGATCACATTTTTTGAACGAATCCGGCTGGTGATTTTGACTGGCTCGTGTAAAGGACTACTGGAATATTATGTACAGTGTAATATGTGATCATTTTGGTACAAAAAGGTATAAGTTGCGTGTTGGAGAAACCGGTGACTTCTGGCAGCTCCAACTACAACGAACGGCACTTATATGGACGGCAAGAATTGTGGCACTCATGGGGCTGTAGAATGAAAATGAAAATGTTTATTTCCTTCCAATGTTTACAATGTGTGGTTTACATAATCTAAAATATTAATAACAAAGAAGGCCACTAGCAGGCCTAGGTATTTTGAGTAGACTAAACCTAATTCTTACTTTATATTGACACAGGTTATGGAACAGTACATTTTAATATACCTTATTGCTTACTGACAGAAAAGTTAGGTAACTAAAGTGATTACATAGGTTTATAATAGTGAGGTAGTACAAAACATATAGCAATATTACAATTAGTAAATTTAGCTATGGTAATGGTTTTGTCTTGGCATGATACACTGTTTCTATTAAAGTTCCTATAATAATAATAATAATGATAATAATAATAATAATAATAATAATAATACCTTTAATTACTACCACTACATGTACAAGGTATACAGACCATAGCTGACATCAATGACATACTACTATATAGAAAGCCACTTGTTATGCTGAGCATTTCCCGCAAATTAGGTCAGTTTTGTCCCAGGATGCGACCCACACCAGTCCACTAACACCCAGGTACCCATTTTACTGATGGGTGAACAGGGACAGCTGGTGTCTTTAGGAAACACGCCCCTAGTGTTTTCCAGCCGTACCGGAGGAGATTCGAACTCCGGACCTCTGTGTGTGAGTTGAGTGGGCTAGTTACGGGACACCGTATATTGGGAGAGTATCTTAGGAAAACTTAGGACTAACTTAAGATTTATTAGGCAATAGCTATACAAGGAATTTTATTTACATTCATAAGGGTGAGTGTAATTGTTAATTAGGAGGAATTACAGATAACGAGAGTAAGACTATATTGTTTTTGATGTGTTCATGATACAAAGATAATTAGCTGGTTTTCATTTGGTTAGATAAGAACATAAGAACATAAGAAAGAAGGAACACTGCAGCAGGCCTACTGGCCCATGCGAGGCAGGTCCAATTCTCCCACCGACTTAAGCCAATGCCTTCACCCGTTCAGGTCAGTCATATTCACTTAAGGAAGTAGCAAGGCATCTGACCTAGTAGCACAGGCTAGTCAGGTCGAACTCACACCCACCCACACCCACTCATATATTTATCTAACCTATTTTTAAAATTACACAACGTCTTAGCTTCTATGACGGTACTCGGGAGTTTGTTCCACTCATCCACAACTCTATTACCAAACCAGTGCTTTCCTATATCCTTCCTGAATCTGAACTTTTCCAACTTGAAACCATTGCTGCGAGTCCTGTCTTGGCTGGATATTTTCAGCACGCTATTTACATCCCCTTTATTAATTCCTGTTTTCCATTTATACACCTCCATTATATCCCCCCTAATTATACGCCTTTCTAGAGAGTGCAGATTGAAGGCCCTCAGTCTATCCTCATAGGGAAGATTTCTGATACGTTGGATCAACTTTGTCATCCTCCTTTGTACCGTCAATTGTAGGCAAATTACTAGAGTCAATTATAGCTGATATTATTAGAAGCCATCTAGATAACCAAAATTTGATTAATGATACTCTGCATGGATTCACGAGGGGCCGTTCCTGCCTATCTAATTTATTAACCTTCTTTAGTAAATCTTTTGAGGCTGTTGATCACGATAAAGAATTCGATATTGTTTATTTAGACTTTAGTAAGACTTTTGATAGAGTACCGCACCAGAGACTGTTAAAGAAAGTGGCAGCTCATGGCATTGGGGGAAAAGTGTTGTCATGGATCGAGTCATGGCTCACCAATAGGAAGCAGAGAGTGTGCATAAATGGGGTTAAATCCGAGTGGGGATCTATAACAAGTGGTGTTCCACAGGGATCAGTCTTAGGCCAGTTGTTGTTTATAATATATATCAATGACCTTGATGAGGGAATTACTAGTGATATGAGCAAATTCGCCGATGACACGAAGATAGGTAGGATAATTGATTCTAACGTAGATGTTAGGGAACTTCAGGAGGATTTAGAAAGACTCAATTCCTGGTCAGAAAATTGGCAGATGCAGTTCAGTGTAGATAAATGCAAGGTTCTGAAGCTCGGGAGTGTCCATAACCCAAGCACTTATAAGTTAAATAACGTAGAACTTAGCCATACAGATTGCGAGAAGGACTTGGGGGTGATGGTAAGCAGCAACCTTAAACCAAGACAGCAATGCCTAAGCGTACGTAATAAGGCAAACAGATTACTGGGATTTATATCAAGAAGTGTTAGCAACAGAAGTCCAGAGGTTATATTACAGCTTTATACATCATTAGTAAGGCCTCACCTAGATTACGCAGCTCAGTTCTGGCCTCCATTTTACAGAATGGATATTAATTCGTTAGAAAACATTCAGCGTAGAATGACTAAATTAATACATAGCATTAGAAATCTTCCGTATGAAGAAAGATTTAAGACCTTAAAATTACATTCACTTGTAAGACGAAGAATGAGGGGTTGAACAAATATCTTGTTAGTGGAATGGAATGTGAAGGACCTGCCTAGTATGGGCCAACAGGCCTGCTGCAGTGTTCCTCCTTTCTTATGTTCATATGTTTTCCAGAGCATTTATATCCATTCTGTAATACGATGGCCAAAACTGTGCAGCATAATATAAATGAGGCCTACCTAAAAATATAGAGAGTTGAAGAGCAACCTGAGGACTTCTATTATTTATACATCTTGATATGAAGCCAAGGATTCTGTTAGCTTTATTGTGAACACTTGAAGTTCCTAAACCTGTACTCCCTAGAACGCAGGCGAGAGAGATACATTATTATATACACTTGGAAAATCCTAGAGGGATTAGTACCAAACTTGCACACGAGAATCACTCCCTACGAAAGCAAAGGACTTGGCAGACGATGCAACATCCCCCAATGAAAAGCAGGGGTGCCACTAGCACGTTGAGAGACAACACAATAAGTGTGAGGGGCCCAAGACTGTTTAACTGCCTCCCAGCATACTTAAGGGGATTACCAATAGATCCCTGGCTGTCTTCAAGCAGACACTGGACAGGCACCTAAAGTCAGTGCCTGATCAGCCGGGCTGGGGTTCGTACATCGGTCTGCGTGCGGCCAGCAGTAACAGCCTGGTTGATCAGGCTCTGATTCACAATGAGGCCTGGTCACAGACCGGGCCGCGGGGTAGACTTCAGGTAAACTGTTGTTTTGGTTTCTCATTACTGCTAACCAGAACTCCTAAATCCTTTTCACACTCAGTAATATTAAGATTTACATTAATTAGTTTATATGTGGCATTGTTATTGTCCTGTCCAACATTTATCTCTATTAAACTGCATCTGCCACTTCTCCGACCACTGCATCAGTCTGTTCAAATCATCCTGGAGTGCTCTAATGTCCTCATTAGAATTAATTGGACGGCTTATTTTGATGTCATCAGTAAATTTTGCTTATATCGCTATTTATTCTCTCATCTATGTCGTTTATGTAAATTGTGAACAACAAGGGGCCCAACACTGACCCCTGTGGAACACCGCTTGAGACGTGCCCCCATTCTGATTTCTCCCGATTTATGCAAACTCTCTGCTGCCTATTTGTCAACCATGCCTCTACCCATGAAAAATTTCTCCTATTCAGTATGCTTTAAGTTTCCTCAATAGCCTCTGATGTGGAATTCTATCGAAAGCCTTACTGAAGTCCATATACACAATATCATATTCATTACCATGATCTACCTCCTCAAACACCTTAGTGAAAAAAGTTAGTAAATTCGTAAGACATGAACGCCCCTTTGTAAAACCGTGTTGAGATTCATTAATCAATTTTTGCCTTTCAAGATGGCTACTAATTTTCTCTGCAATTATTGATTAAATAAATTTTTCCCACTATGGAAGTAAGGCTTATTGGTCTATAGTTCGAAGCTAAGGATCTATCACCTGCCTTGTAAATAGGTATTACATTTGCTATTTTCCATTTGTCTGGCACTATGCCAGTTTGTAGTTATATGTAGAAAAGATTAGCTAAAGGTTTTCTAAGTTCCTCTTTACATTACTTTAAAACTCTTGCGAACAGTTCATCAGGGCCTAGGGATTTGTTAGGTTTTATTTCTCTATTTGTCTGAGGACCATGTCACTAGTTACCCCAATCGAGCATAGTTTGTTATTGTCCTGTTCTACATAATTTATTATTTCTGGAATTTTGCTGGTACCTTATTGAGTAAAAACTGAGAGGAAGTAAGTGTTTAAAATTTTACACATATCCTTATCACTGTCAGTGATCTGTCCTGAGTTACTCTTAAGTGGGCCTATCTTGTCCCTAATCTTACTTCTGTATACCTGAAAGAACCCTTTTGGGTTAGTCTTCTCCCTTGCGACCTTAGCCTCATAATCCATTTTTGCTTTTCTTATTCCTTTTTTTTATTTCTCTCTTTAATTGAACATATTGATTTCCTAACAGCCCATCCCCTCTTTTGATACGCCTATATATGCCTCTCTTTTGTCCAATGAGATGTTTTAATCTATTGTTTATCAATAATTTCCCTACTCGGAACAAAAGTTGTCTGGTGTTACAAAATGACACGATATCTATTAGCAATAGACATCTCCAGCGAACACTAGAAAGGATAGCCCTTCTAGCATCCAGCCTGTTACTTGGCTTTTGCAACAAAGTCAGTATCCTGGTTCAGTTATCCGACATATTATATAGCTTAAGAGGATTGCAACTGATAGGGTACTAACCAAACAGATATTTAAAAGGTTTATTAACAAAGTGAGAAAATCTAGGGTAGCAAAGTAAATCAAATATAAAGATATTAAGATATCAATTAGGAGGTTAATTAGGAGGGTAGCTCCTACACTGCTCTCATATACAATAAGTCTGTGCTGAGGGCACATATATATAAATGACTCAGAAGTACCATCAGGTACAATGTCAGTAATTACAATAATATATACAAATAAGAATAAATGTGTGTATGAGTGTGCTCCCGGTAACTATAAGACTCGACTCAACCAGTGTACGACAGAACAACTCTAAAGCTATCTCCTCTAACAAACTGACAATCAGAACAGCTTGATTGTCCAGTAAAATGACCAATTCGCAGAACAGCAATATAACAGGCAACAGCAACACAGCGTCAGGAACCAGGAGATAGAAATTCGACCCTAACTGGGGACCATCAGTAGATCCTCCACAATAGTCATAAAACTCCCTTTCTACTGAAGCTAGGTTCAGCATAAACAATCCCAAACTGTGGCGGTGCACAGATGCCTTATCGAAGTAGGTCCAGAGCTATAGCTTGAGACCTGAGATGTATCAGAGTGTCAATGTGACACACAACCCAGAAAAACGTCGAATAATCACTGTCTAGTCTATTCTCTGTGAACAGAGTTACACAGAGTTCTGAGAAGTATGATTCGCCTCACCAACGAATGCATACTCTACCCAACAGAGTCTAATGTCGAGAAAACAAGTAGAAATAGGAGTGAGGTGTTGACTCGACGAGGGTCAGCAGGCCAGAGAGAGTGAGGGAAGAGGAACAACCACCCAGCTCAGGTGTGTTCAGCGACTGACTCCTCCCAGCAACTAGACGCCGGCAGCATAACAGTAGTTTGCCAACTCCAAGGCACACTCCAACACAATATAAAATATTACATCCTACCTAATAAATATAGCTAAGTTAAATAGGTCAAATAAGTCAAATAATAGTCTAATAATAGTATAAAGCACGATATTAACGATTTAGCTATTATCGATAATATCAGCAATATAAAATTATAGAAAATGGAAATATAGATTATATACATTGAGGCCCAATTCTGGGGGCGCAATATCTGGGCAGCTAGCACTATGCTCTGAAACACGTCATATTGGCAACCAACAACACCTACCTGACCCATAGTCAAGTCATCCCAGTTTTGCCCACCCAGGTAATTTCTCAGCCCCATGTAGTCAGACTTGATTGCAGTTATCTGGGTAATTCCATAATATATTGAAACTAAGTGATCTGTGATCGCTTTCCCCAAGCTCTTCATTAACCTCAAGATTATTAACTAGTGATTTTTTGTTGGCAAGAACTAAGTTAAGCAGGTTGTTTCCTCTAGTTGGTTCTGTCACAAACTGTTTTAAAAAGCAATCCTGAACCGTATCAAGACAGTCACTAGACTCAAGATTTCATATCACACTGTTTCAGTCAATTTGTCTAAAGTTAAAATCTCCCATTAACACAACATTCTCATATCTAGACGCCTTATGAATTTCGTCCCATAGCAGCTTACTGCACTCCCTATCAAGGTTTGGGGGCCTACAAATCACACCCAAAATTAACTTTTCACGACCTTAGAGAAACTGTAGTCAAACAGATTCTGTGTCCGATGTTTCTAATCTTATATCTTGTTTAACACAACTATTTAAATTATCACTAACATACATCGCCACTCCACCACTCTTTCTGTTGACCCTATCAGTGTGAAATAGTTTATAACCCTGTATGTTTCACTCGGAAGGCATTTCTCTATCTTTCAGGTTGAACCAGGTGTCCGTTATAGCAATAACATCTATATTACCTGCACTTGCAAGTAATCTTAGCTCATCCATCTTATTTCTTAGACTCCTACTATTTGTATAGTAAACCTTAATGGAGCTAGTCACTCTTTGCCCTCTACTATCTCTCTTTATTTGTTGAACAATTGCTTTGCCTTTACTAGCAACTCTATTTTGAATATTGCCTTTTAAACATATCCCTGGGTTATTCTGCAGCCTGATTGCTTCTCACAAACACCCATACCTCTATAATCTATCATTTTAAAGTCTTAGACAAGTCATCAATGACTCCCTCAATCAAACTGGCTAATGCAACCACTCCAGCCCTAGAGAGATGAACCCCCATCCCTTGCATACATATCATGTTTGCCATAGAATTTGTCCCAGTTATCATTGAATGGGATTGCAAGTTCCTTGCAGTACCTCTCTAGCCAGCAATTTATACCAAATGCCCTAGACATCCATTCTAGGCAAGATGCTACATATGATTAGGATCCCTTCCTTAGACCTGACTACTTCTATGGCTGACGTGTACTTATCCAGCAGCTCCTGTCTTCTACCCTTCCCAATGTCATTTCCACCAGCACTAAGACAGATAATGTGCTTGTTTCCATTACCTGACATAATATTATCCAACCTGCTGACTATGTCACCAACACCAGCTCCTGGGAGGCACACCCTCTGTCTGACCTTCCTGTCTCTGTTACAAAAAGCACAGTCCATATATCTTACCTGAGAATCTCCTACAATCAGGGGAGTCAGTGGTACCTTTAACCTCACTAACCACTGAAGTACACTCGTCCTGGAGAACAGAGAATCGATTTCCTACCTTCACATCTTCTCTATTAACCTTCCTTATCTTCCTTCTTCCTGAATTGTGTTGGAGAGGATGGGTGGTTTGCTTGAGCATTGATAACCCTTAACACCACCACAACAACCACTCTCAAACACATCCTAGTTTCTTTATTACAATATACGAGTGTACCAACTAAACTGATGCACAAATATGTATGAAGTCGATATTGTATACACATTGCATCCAGGTTCCTTTATAATGCAAAGGAAGATAAGGTAAGGTTATATAAATACGGAGAGCCTCTCATGGATAGGTAGAGTTAGTGTCAACCCTCTCAATTTGTATATAAACATTGTGTCCAGCATGGTCATAGTTGATCACAGATGATGCAAATGATATGAAAACTTTGCTTGTATTAAATAGTATCCAAGAATCAACTAATTTATGTAATTTACACTGTGTATGATAATTGTACTTAAGTGTACCTGTGCCTAAATAAACTTATACAAACAGATTTGAGACTCGTACAGGACATGTATGTACATACAGGCCACTGAGACATGAGAGGTGGAACAGGGAAGGCAGGGGAGGAAGCTAGGCCTCCCCCACAAAGCTTGATCCACTTGATGGAGGGGAAAACTCCCGAGGTCCAGCTCGGGGTCCTCCAAGTTTTCTTCCCAGAAGTTGCTCCCTCCTAGACAGGCTTCATTAACTGTTCGTCAAAAATATGTCACAATTTTGCAAAATTGTAACATCGAAAACGTGTTGGAGGATCGCTCCTTAATCAACGGGCTACTGTATACTGTACTTCACTTTATAGAAATATAATTTGTTTATTGTCTGAGACACTGTCCAAGAGACAAGCTGCCGCTCACAAGAACTGATGCTTCCCTTGACTCCGACACCACCCAAGAGGCAAGTTGTTACACTGCTGGCTAACTGAGCTCCACCTACATGTGCCGACCATAATAATAATAATAATCTTTATTTCTACAAGTACATGATACACCTATTACAGAGAGATATGTTTTTAATGGTTGGGGTTAATGACTTATTAATGCTATTATACTGACAACAGTGATGATCAAACATTGCAGAGGGTAGCAGTGGTGTCAATGGAGCCCCTGGGCCAGTACAAGCTTCCTGTGATGACCTAACACCAGGTACTGCTGCATTAACATGGGCCAGTACAAGCTTCCTGTGATGACCTAACACCAGGTACTGCTGCATTAACATGGGCCAGTACAAGCTTCCTGTGATGACCTAACACCAGGTACTGCTGCATTAACATGGACCAGTACAAGCTTCCTGTGATGACTAACACCAGGTACTGCTGCATTAACATGGGCCAGTACAAGCTTCCTGTGATGACCTAACACCAGGTACTGCTGCATTAACATGGACCAGTACAAGCTTCCTGTGATGACTAACACCAGGTACTGCTGCATTAACATGGGCCAGTACAAGCTTCCTGTGATGACCTAACACCAGGTACTGCTGCATTAACATGGACCAGTACAAGCTTCCTGTGATGACTAACACCAGGTACTGCTGCATTAACATGGGCCAGTACAAGCTTCCTGTGATGACTAACACCAGGTACTGCTGCATTAACATGGACCAGTACAAGCTTCATGTGATGACTAACACCAGGTACTGCTGCATTAACATGGGCCAGTACAAGCTTCCTGTGATGACTAACACCAGGTACTGCTGCATTAACATGGACCAGTACAAGCTTCCTGTGATGACTAACACCAGGTACTGCTGCATTAACATGGGAAGACAAAATAACATAAACTGTGGATATCTACCAACTTGACAAAACAGTCGACTAAGTTTCAACCCAAGCTGCAAGCTCGTCCAGGTCTCCTTGACTCTCTAACTGTGGGAGACCCAGGAAAAAAAAATCCTGTGTGTGGGTAGATTTTGAAAAATAAAAAATAAAATATTTTTCTTACAGATCGATAGACGTTGTTTTTCTGAATCGAAAAAGACCAAAATGTGCGAAATCTGTTCAAAATCGCACGATTTTATAGTGTAATGAAGTTGGTGAGAAAATGATCACATCGGTGGCATTAAAGTGTCATTAATAAAATACTGAGGATATCGAACCAAGTAAGAACCAGAAATAACGGATTTAAATTGGATAAATTTAGATTTAGAAAGGACATAGGCAAGTACTGGTTTTCGAACAGAGTTGTAGACGCGTGGAACAATCTTCCGAGTACTGTGATAGAGGCTAGGACCTTGGGTGGCTTTAAAAAGAGATTGGACAAATATATGAGTGGGAGGGGCTGGGTTTGATTGGTGTCGTGAGTACGGGAATAAATTCTTAGGTAGTGGTGGTTTTGATATGGACTTGCCTTGTATGGGCCAGTAGGCCTTCTGCAGTGTTCCTCCATTCTTATGTTCTTATGTTCTTCTTAAAGTGGCACCGATGTTTACATATTAAAAGTTATTGATGCTGATATTTAGTTGTTAATCTGTTTTTTAAATGTTTTTAATGTTTAATGCTATATAATATTACATTACTTATATACGTATATATATATATATATATATATATATATATATATATATATATATATATATATATATATATATATATATATATAATATATATATATGCAAGACAACCACTATGAAAAAATAGGGCAATTCCAAGCGCATTCGTGACTACTCACATTATCAAGGAACTATAAAACAAAACATAACAAAAAGGCTTATAAAGGGGCAAGACTACACCTCACAGTAGCGTGACATCGCCCGACTCTGTGAAGAGTATACGGTATAACTTGTTTCTATTTTTTTTTCACTATTTTGGTGTTCTACGGCTATATAATGAATACCTATAATATTACAATTCTTTTAGAATATAATATTCATCAAAACAAGGAAATTATTCACAGTGTTTGACTTTTCTGGGTTATCCTGGGTTGTTCTGGGTTGTCCTGTGTTATATACTTAGTTGGCTTTGTGGCTAAATTCCACTGTTAGTATCATGAAACTAATAAATTTGTACTGAATAAGTCATGTTTGTGCCATCTGCACACACTGTTTGCTGTTAGGTATGCTGGTGGTGGAGCAACAGCTCCTGGTTCCTTTGTTTACCTCTGCTAGTGAGGCATACCAGTACGTCGGACACAGTCATCGAACTAAGTACACACGCTACCCTACTTACGAACATTCGAGTTACGAACATTCGAGTTACGAACATTCTAGTTACGAACATTCGAGTTACGAACATTCGGACATACGAATAGACATGATGGTCGAGGCATTTTGTCTTACAGAGAGAGAAGTCTCTGTATGTTCGAGCTTCAGGACCTCAATTTCGAGAGACACTGAAAGGTTTCAACTGGAGTTAACAATTCTATCTCATGCTACCGTCTTATATACGACGAGAAGAGAAAAACTGTGCAAATTGCCATAGACAAATTCTTCAGAGCAGCGCCTTCTACCTCAGAAGCCTCTTCAAGATGCTGAAGAAACCCAGGCTTACCAAACCCTGACTGACCAAGTGTATGAGGTTGATGACCCTCTTCCCCAGTAACCCCACACAACCTCCTCTTCCCCAGTAGCCCCACACAACCTCCTCTTCTCAGTAGCCCCACACAACCTTCTCTCCCCCAGTGGCCCCACACAACCTCCTCTCCCCCAGTAACCCCACACAACTTCCTCTCCCCCAGTAGCCCCACACAATCTCCTCTCCCCACTAGCCCCACACAATCTCCTCTCCCCACTAGCCCCACACAACCTCCTCTCCCCACTAGCCCCACACAACCTCCTCTCCCCCAGTAGCCCCTCACAACTTCCTTCCCCAGTAGCCCCACACAACCTCATCTCCCCAGTAGCCCCACACAACCTCATCTCCCCAGTAGCCCCACACAACCTCATCTCCCCAGTAGCCCCACACAACCTCCTCTCCCCAGTAGCCCTCACAACCTCCTCTCCCCAGTAGCCCCACACAACCTCCTCTCCCCAGTAGCCCTCACAACCTCATCTCCCCCAGTAGCCCCTCACAACCTCCTCTCCCCAGTAGCCCCTCACAACCTCATCTCCCCAGTAGCCCCACACCACCTCCTCTCCCCAGTAGCCCTCACAACCTCCTCTCCCCAGTAGCCCCACACAACCTCATCTCCCCAGTAGCCCCACACAACCTCATCTCCCCAGTAGCCCCACACAACCTCATCTCCCCAGTAGCCCCTCACAACCTCATCTCCCTTTGTAGCCCTCACAACCTCATCTCCCCAGTAGCCCTCACAACCTCATCTCCCCAGTAGCCCCTCACAACCTCATCTCCCCCTGTAGCCCCACACAACCTCCTCTCCCCCAGTAGCCCCACACAACCTCATCTCCCCCAGTAGCCCCTCACAACCTCATCTCCTCCCAGCCATCACCTCAAGTTTATTGGACCAACTGAAAAGGTAAGAAGTGTTTTATTACAGTATTTATTATTAAAGAATTCTTCAGTTTTAAGAACCGTACATTACTGATACTGTATTGTCTTTATATTTTCAATGGAAAACGGAGCAGAGAGAAAACAATAATAATAGTAATAATATTTATTAAAAACAATAAAAATAATCGTAACAATAGAAAAATGGCAAAATGACGACTTACGAACAATTTAAGATACGAACAGACTTCTGGAACGTAACTTGTTCGTAAGTTGGGGGGCGTCTGTAGTTAAACCATAGTTCACTGTGTGGACCCTGCTGGCTTTAGAAGCGAAGAGTTGACCTGAGGTAAAATATATTGGCAGGTGGCAGATTTGTTGGTACGATAACTAGTGCGTCACATACAGTTTCAGAATCTACGTACTCGTACGTCGGACACAGTTAAAAGGTTAATTACACCGCCTACTTAAATTGACACAGTGCTGCAATGAGCAGAGGGAAATGCAGGGAAACCAGCACTATAAACTACATCAAGGCTCCGAGGATCCTAGACAGGGAAAGTCTCACCCTAGCACCTCCCTCATGGATAACATAAAGGCAAGTGCATCACCCATCTCTCCCTCTCTAGCTGACCTCACAACAACAACAATCATGTGTGACCTACAACAACAATCATGTATGACCTACAACAACAATCATGTGTGACCTACAACAACAATCATGTGTGACCTGCAACAACGCTTCCTCTTCCTTCAACAAATGCTCAACTGAATACCCAAGAATTTTTGAAACTCTCAGTTCATGGAACCCTTATCTCGTAACGTACATAACATTAATCAAGCTGTATAATCTAGTAAAAATGAATAATGACCACAAAGAAGTGCAAACAACTCTTGTTTAACATCTTGGTCAAATAACTTCCGTCAACACCAGGATGGAACAACTTGTAAAAGACTGGAAAACTTTAATGGATTCACAGTTTTATGAATATCTTCAAAATCAAATGGACCAAACTGAACAAGAGCAGTTATTAGATACAGTAATTTTAAAGAGTTCTCATTTGCTTGGAGACATAAACCCAAGTTCTTGCTTCTAAACCACACTACAGCTCATCAAGGATGACTTGAAGGTTAACACAGTAAGTAATGACATCAAGGAGGTCAGTTTGTTAGGTAAACTGGGACTTAGATGACGTGTAATGACATCAAGGAGGTCAGTTGTTAGTAACTGGATTAGAGACGTGTAATGACTAGGAGGTAGTTTGTTAAACGGAGAAGGACGTGTAATGATATCAAGGAGGTGAGTTTGTTAGGTAAACTGGGACTTAGATGACGTGTAATGATATCAAGGAGGTCAGTTTAAGTAAACTGGGACTAAGATGACGTGTAATGATATCAAGGAGGTGAGTTTGTAAGGTAAACTGAGACTAAGATGACGTGTAATGACGTGTGATGCTCAGAGATCATTCAGTAGTAATCTTTACCATGGAAACTGTCAATCCATCCTTGTTGTTATTGTATCTTAACTTATAAATAAAAATAATAATAATAAAATATATACATCATGATAATTCCTACACTACAACTATTACTACCATTACCACTACCATAATTACTTTATTACTACTACTACCATCACTACTACCACCACCATCACTACTTTACTGCTACTACCATCACTACTACCACCACCATGACTACTTTACTACTACTACCATCACTACTACCATCACTACTACCACCACCATCACTACTTTACTGCTACTACCATCACTACTACCATCACTACTACCACCACCATGACTACTTTACTACTACTACCATCACTACTACCACCAACATCACTACTTTACTGCTACTACCATCACTACTACCACCACCATCACTACTTTACAGCTACTACTATCACTACTACCACCACCATCACTACTTTACTACTACTACCATCACTACTACCACCACCATCACTACTTTACTACTGCTACTACCATTACTACTACCACCACCATCACTACTTTACTGCTACTACCATCACTACTTCCACCACCATCACTACTTTACTATTACCATCATCACTACTACCACCACCATCACTACTTTACTACTACCATCATCACTACTACCACCACCATCACTAATTTACTACTACTACCATCACTACTACCACCAACATCACTACTTTACTGCTACTACCATCATTACCTCCACCACCATCACTACTTTACTACTACTACCATCACTACTACCACCACCATCACTACTTTACTACTGCTACTACCATTACTACTACCACCACCATCACTACTTTACTGCTACTACCATCACTACTTCCACCACCATCACTACTTTACTATTACCATCATCACTACTACCACCACCATCACTACTTTACTACTACCATCATCACTACTACCACCACCATCACTACTTTACTACTACCATCATCACTACTACCACCACCATCACTACTTTACTATTACTACCATCACTACTTCCACCACCATCACTACTTTACTACTACTACCATCACTACTACCACCACCATCACTACTTTACTACTACCATCATCACTACTACCACCACCATCACAACTTTACTACTACTACCATCACTACTACCACCACCATCACTACTTTACTGCTACTCCCATCACTACTTCCACCACCATCACTACTTTACTACTACCATCATCACTACTACCACCACCATCACTACTTTACTACTACCATCATCACTACTACCACCACCATCACTACTTAACTACTACTACCACCACCATCACTGCTTTACTGCTACTACCATCACTACTACCACCACCATCACTACTTTACTGCTACTACTATCACTACTACCACCACCATCACTACTTTACTACTACTACCATCACTACTACCACCACCATCACTACTTTACTACTGCTACTACCATTACTACTACCACCACCATCACTACTTTACTGCTACTACCATCACTACTTCCACCACCATCACTACTTTACTATTACCATCATCACTACTACCACCACCATCACTACTTTACTACTACCATCATCACTACTACCACCACCATCACTACTTTACTACTACTACCATCACTACTACCACCACCATCACTACTTTACTGCTACTACCATCACTACCTCCACCACCATCACTACTTTATTACTACTAT
>WNWK01035114.1:0-20003 GCA_009830355.1 Cherax destructor | reverse complement strand
AAAAGGGATGAATAATGGCTCAAATATCTTTTAGTACAGAAGAAAGGAATTTATAGGCGTATAAAAAGGGGTGGGGGTCATCTTATGAGTCAGTATATTGACAGGGGGAAAGGGCTTTAAAAAAGGGGGGAAAAAAGGGCTAAACGGGACTACGAAATTAAAGTTCTAGGGATTCGAAAAAAAAACCCCCAAAAAATTTTTTTCCCAGGTGTATAGAACAAAAGTTAGAATAAGATAGGTCCCCTTAAAAATAATTAGGGGTTTTAACTGACAAAGAGAATGAAATCCCCCTCTATTTTTAATAATTATTTTCTCTCGGTTTTCACTCAGGAAGACACTAATAATATCCCAAGAATTGGGTTTTTTTAGTGGGTCTAAGAAAAAATTATGTAGTATCACAGTCACAAAGCGAAATGGTTATCAAACAGATAGACCGTTTAAAAGAAAAATAAATCGGGGGGCCCCCGAGGGCTTTTTAAAAGGGTTTTTAAAAGGAATGAAAAAATAGAACTCTGTAAACCCCTTAACTAACATTTTTAACCTATCTTTTTAAACAGGTGAGTCCCGGATACATGGAATACCCCAGTAATTAAAAAAAAGGCCCGAAGAAGAAAAATTATGTAATATCACGGTCACAAACCGAAATGATTATGAAAAAAAGCTGGCCCAAACTGAAACAAAATAAATGCCGGGTCCTGATGAGCTTTTGAAAGGGGGTTTTTAAGGAATGCAAAATGGAACTCTGTGAACCAATATCTAACATTTTTAATTTATCTCTTCAAACAGGTGTAGTGTCTGATATGTGGAAGATGGCTAATGTAATTCCTATTTTTAAAGCAGAGGACAAGTCACTACCGTCAAACTACCGCCCAATAAGCCTGATCTCAATTGTAGGCAAATTACTAGAGTCAATTATAGCTGATATTATTAGAAGCCATCTAGATAACCATAATTTGATTAATGATACCCAGCATGGATTCACGAGGGCCGTTCCTGCCTATCTAATTTATTAACTTTCTTCGTAAAGCTTTTGAGGCTGTTGATCACGATAAAGAATTCGATATTGTTTATTTAGACTTTAGTAAGGCTTTTGATAGAGTACCGCACCAGAGACTGTTAAAGAAAGTGGCAGCTCATGGCATTGGGGGAAAAGTGCTGTCATGGATCGAGTCATGGCTCACCAATAGGAAGCAGAGAGTGTGCATAAATGGGGTTAAATCCGAATGGGGACTTGTAACAAGTGGTGTTCCACAGGGATCAGTCTTAGGCCCATTGTTATTTATAATATATATCAATGACCTTGATGAGGGAATTACTAGTGATATGAGCAAATTCGCCGACGACACGAAGATAGGTAGGATAATTGATTCAAACATAGATGTCATAGAACTTCAGGAAGATTTAGACAAACTTAATTCGTGGTCAGAAAAGTGGCAGATGCAGTTCAATGTAGATAAATGCAAGGTTCTGAAGCTCGGGAGTGTCCATAACCCAAGCACTTATAAGTTAAATAACGTAGAACTTAGCCATACAGATTGCGAGAAGGACTTGGGGGTGATGGTAAGCAGCAACCTTAAACCAAGACAGCAATGCCTAAGCGTACGTAATAAGGCAAATTTTATGCCATTGTCAACAATACTGTCAGACACTGCAGCACAAGGAAGTTGGAATCCAGAGGGAGCTGCCTTCTTACTTCCACTAGTGAATCCCGTCCCTTACAACGTCTTCGAGATCTTCCACCTCACCTTCGACAATATTTAAGACTCCGTTCTCAATGCTTCATCTTCATATCATTCCAGACCATGGAGCTGAACTCTTCTCCAGGCTGAGGGACTGACCACCTCACATCCTTTTCTCCAAGGTTGATGGACTGATTGCATTATCTTTATTTCATCAAAAAAGATGTTGCACATATGTCTTAATCTTCAACTGTATTCAAGGAAACATACAGTGTGGCCGGAGGGCTGGGAGAGAGCCTTCTGCTATACGATCATCATCTCAGATGTCTAGATTTAGGATTAGAGGAATTTATGAGTGAGAATACTTGGAAGGGTTGGTTTTGATTAGTACCTGAGGTACTGAAGCAAATTCTTTGGTAGCTTCGGGAAAAGGTTGGAGAAATACGTGGGTGAGAATGGGTGGTTTTGATAAAGACTTGCCCTGAATGGGCCAGTAGGTCTTCTGCAGTGTTCCTCCATTCTTATGTTCTTATGTTCTTCTTAAATAGATTACTGGGATTTATATCAAGAAGTGTTAGCAACAGAAGTCCAGAGGTTATATTACAGCTTTATACATCATTAGTAAGGCCTCACCTAGATTACGCAGCTCAGTTCTGGTCTCCATATTACAGAATGGACATAAATTCGTTAGAAAACATTCAGCGTAGAATGACTAAATTAATACATAGCATTAGAAATCTTCCTTACGAAGAAAGATTGAAGACCCTAAAATTACATTCACTTGTAAGACGTAGAATGAGGGGAGACATGATCGAGGTATACAAGTGGAAAATGGGTATTAACAAAGGGGATATAAATAAGGTCTTGAGGATATCTCTCCAAGAGAGAACCCGCAATAATGGATTCAAGTTAGATAAGTTTAGATTTAGAAAGGATATAGGAAAGTATAGGTTTGGAAATAGGGTAGTTGATGAGTGGAACAGTCTGCCTAGTAGGGTTATTGAAGCTAGGACCTTGGGTAGTTTCAAATTTAGGTTGGATAAATTCATGAGTGAGAGGGGTTGGATTTGAGTGGGACTCGCGCATGAGTGGGTAGAATTGTCAAAGCTTTTTTCTTGGGTAGCATTGAAAATTGGGTTGAGCAAATATTCTGTTAGTGGGACGGATTGTGAAGGACATGCCTAGTATGGGCCAACAGGCCTGCTGCAGTGTTCCTCCTTTCTTATGTTCTTATGTTCTTATGTAATGTAATTCCTATTTTTAAAGCAGGGGACAAGTCGTTACCATCAAATTACCGCCCAATAAGTCTAACATCAATTGTAGGCAAATTACTAGAGTCGATTATAGCTGATAACATAAGAAGCCATCTCGATAGGCATAATTTGATTAATGATACTCAGCATGGATTCACCAGGGGCCGTTCCTGCCTAACTAATTTATTAACTTTTTTCAGTAAGGCTTTTGAGGCAGTTGATAATGATAAAGAATTCGATATATTTTATTTGGATTTTAGTAAGGCTTTTGATAGAGTACCACATCAGAGACTGTTAAAGAAAGTGGCTGCTCATGGCATTGGGGGAAAAGTGTTGTCATGGATCGAGTCATGGCTCACCGATAGGAAGCAGAGGGTGTGCATAAATGGGGTTAAATAGGAGTGGGGATCTGTAACAAGTGGCGTTCCTCAGGGATCGGTTTTGGGCCCGTTGTTGTTTATAATATATATAAATGACCTTGACGAGGGAATTTCTAGTGATATGAGCAAATTCGCTGATGACACGAAGATAGGTAGGATAATCGATTCAGACGTAGATGTCAGTGAACTACAGGAGGATTTAGACAAACTCAATTCGTGGTCAGAAAAATGGCAGATGCAGTTCAATGTAGATAAATGCAAAGTTCTAAAGCTCGGGAGTGTCCATAACCCAAGCACTTATAAGTTAAATAACGTAGAACTTAGCCATACAGATTGCGAGAAGGACTTGGGGGTGATGGTAAGCAGCAACCTTAAACCAAGACAGCAATGCCTAAGCGTACGTAATAAGGCAAATAGATTACTGGGATTTATATCAAGAAGTGTTAGCAACAGAAGTCCAGAGGTTATATTACAGATTTATACATCATTAGTAAGGCCTCACCTAGATTACGCAGCTCAGTTCTGGTCTCCATATTACAGAATGGACATAAATTCGTTAGAAAACATTCAGCGTAGAATGACTAAATTAATACATAGCATTAGAAATCTTCCTTACGAAGAAAGATTGAAGACCCTTAAATTACATTCACTTGTAAGACGTAGAATGAGGGGAGACATGATCGTGGTATACAAGTGGAAAATGGGTATTAACAAAGGGGATATAAATAAGGTCTTGAGGATATCTCTCCAAGAGAGAACCCGCAATAATGGATTCAAGTTAGATAAGTTTAGATTTAGAAAGGATATAGGAAAGTATTGGTTTGGAAATAGGGTAGTTGATGAGTGGAACAGTCTGCCTAGTAGGGTTATTGAAGGAAGGACCTTGGGTAGTTTTAAATTTAGGTTGGATAAATTCATGAGTGAAAGGGGTTGGATTTGAGTGGGAATTGCACATGAGTAAATAAAATTATCAAAGCTTATTTCTTGGGTAGCATTGAAAATTAGGTTGAACAAATATTCTGTTAGTGGGTTGGAATGTGAAGGACCTGCCTAGTATGGGCCAACAGGCCTGCTGCAGTGTTCCTCCTTTCTTATGTTCTTATGTACCTATCTTCGTGTAGTCGGCGAATTTGCTCATATCACTAGTAATTCCCTCATCAAGGTCATTGATATATATTATAAAAAACAACGGGCCTAAGACTGATCCCTGTGGAACACCACTTGTTACAGATCCCCACTCGGATTTAACCCCATTTAAGCACACTCTCTGCTTCCTATTGGTGAGCTATGACTCGATCCATGACATCACTTTTCCCCCAATGCCATGAGCTGCCACTTTCTTTAACAGTCTCTGGTGCGGTACTCTATCAAAAGCCTTACTAAAGTCTAAATAAACAATATCGAATTCTTTATCGTGATCAACAGCCTCAAAAGCTTTACCGAAGAAAGTTAATAAATTAGTTAGGCAGGAACGGCCCCTCGTGAATCCATGCTGAGTATCGTTAATCAAATTATGGTTATCTAGATGGTTTCTTATAATATCAGCTATAATTGACTCTAGTAATTTGCCTACAATTGAGGTCAGGCTTATCGGGCGGTAATTTGACGGTAGTGACTTGTCCCCTGCTTTAAAAATAGGAATTTCATTAGCCATCTTCCACATATCAGACACTACACCTGTTTGAAAAGATAAATTAAAAATGTTAGATATTGGTTCACAGAGTTCCATTTTGCATTCCTTAAGAACCCTTGCAAAAAGCTCATCAGGACCCGGCGATTTATTTTGTTTCAGTCGGTCTAGTTGTTTCATAACAATTTTGCTAGTGACTGTGATATTACATAATTTATCTTCTTCAGGGACTCTAAAAAAATTAATTACTGGGATATTATTAATGTCTTCCTGTGTGAAAACCGAGAGAAAATAATTATTAAAAATAGAGCACATATCATTCTCCTTGTCAGTAAGATGCCCAAAGTTATTTTTAAGGGGACCTATCTTATCCCTAACTTTTGTTCTATAAACCTGGAAAAAACTTTTTGGGTTAGTTTTTGAATCCCTAGCAACTTTTATTTCATAATCCCGTTTAGCTTTTCTTATTACCTTTTTAACGTCCCTCTTAATGTCAGTATAGTGATTTATAAGATGACCCTCACCTCTTTTTATGCGCCTATAAATTCCTTTCTTCTGCCCTAAAAGATATTTGAGCCTATTATTCATCCATCTTGGGTCATTTCTACTTGATCTAATTCCTTTATACGGGATAAATGTGTCTGTCTCTGTCTCTCTGTGTTTGTCTCTTTTGTGTCTGTCTCTGTCTCTCTGTGTCTGTATCTCTGTGTCTGTCTCTGTGTGTGTCTCTCTGACTCTGTACTCACCTAATTGTACTCACCTAATTGTGGTTGCAGGGGTCGAGACTCAGCTCCTGGCCCCGCCTCTTCGCTGTCCGCTACTGGGTCTCTGCTCTCCCTGCTCCATGAGCTTTATCATACCTTGTCTTAAAGCTATGTATGGTTCCTGCCTCCACTGTGCCTCTGTGCCACTGTCTCTCTGTGTGTGTCTGACTCTGCGTCTCTGTCTGTGCGTCTGTCTCTCTGACTCTGTGTCTGTCTCTCTGTATTCCTGTCTCTCTCTTTCATATATATATATATATATATATATATATATATATATATATATATATATATATATATATATATATATATCTATATTATATATATATATATATATATATATATATATAGAATAGGTGACGAAAGATTGGATATCAGATTGGAGGAGAGAGTATGGAGGAGGTGAATGTATTCAGATATTTGGGAGTGGACATGTCGGCGGATGGGTCTATGAAGGATGAGGTGAATCATAGAATTGATGAGGGGAAAAGGGTGAGTGGAGCACTTCGGAGTCTGTGGAGACAAAGAACCTTGTCCATGGAAGTAAAGAGGGAATGTATGAGAGTATAGTTATACCAACGCTCTTATATGGGTGTGAAGCATGGGTGATGAATGTTGCAACGAGGAGAAGGCTGGAGGCAGTAGAGATGTCATGTCTGAGGTCAATGTGTGGTGTGAATATAATGCAGAGAATTCGGAGTTTGGAAATTAGGAGGAGGTGCGGGATTACCAAAACGATTGTTCAGAGAGCTGAGGAGGGGTTGTTGAGGTGGTTTGGACATGTAGAGAGAATGGAACGAGACAGAGTGACTTCGAGAGTGTATAAATCTGTAGTGGAGGGAAGGCGGGGTAGGGGTCGGCCTAGGAAAGGTTGGAGGAGGGGTAAAGGAAGTTTTGTGTGCGAGGGCTTGGACTTCCAGCAAGCATGTGTGAGCGTATTTGATAGGAGTGAATGGAGGCATATGGTTTTTAATACTTGACGTGCTGTTGGAGTGTGAGCAAAGTAACATTTATGAAGGGATTCAGGGAAACCGGCAGGCCGGACTTGAGTTCTGGAGATGGGAAGTACAGTGCCGGCACTCTGAAGGAGGGGTGTTAATGTTGCAGTTTTATAACTGTAGTGTAAAGCACCCTTCTGGCAAGACAGTGATGGAGTGAATGATGATGAAAGTTTTTCTTTTTCGGGCCACCCTGCCTTGGTGGGAATCGGCCGATGTGTTAATAAAAATAAAAAAAAATATATATATATATATATATATATATATATAATAATGAGTGTTGCTTCTGATTGGCAGTTGGTGACCTGATTGGCTGTGTTCCACAGTCAGGTTCCTAATTAAGACAAGTGAAACCTTTCTAGGGTTTCCTGTATCTATGTGAGAGAGAGAGAGAGAGAGTGAGAGAGAGAGAGAGAGAAAGAGAGTGTTCTCTCCGTCCTCCTCTACTTCTGTCCATCTCGCTTTATTCTCTCTCTTTCTCTCTCTCTCACTCAATAAACTACAACAGAACTATCCAATATACTCTATCCTATGATTACCTTAGGCCTATCCAGTGTAATTACACCAAGACTGAATTCACTACTAGTTTTTAGGCCTAAAGGTTGATTCGATTCCTATTTCTTAGGCCTATAACTTTCTAAGTTTTCTCCTGACTAGCCTTGCAGGGAGGATAGGAGGGAGGGATGGGGATAGAGGCGGGATAGGAAGGGATAGAGGCGGGATAGGAAGGGATAGAGGCGGGATAGGAAGGGATAGAGGCGGGATAGGAATGGATAGATGCGGGATAGTTAGGGATAGAGGCGGGATAGGAAAGAAGAGAGGCGGGATAGGGAGAGAGGCGGGATAGGAAGGGATAAAGGCGGGATAAGAAGGGAGAGAGGCGGGATAGGAAAGGATAGAGGCGGGATATTAAGGGATAGAGGCGGGATAGGAAGGGAGAGAGGCGGGTTAGGAAGGGATAGAGGAGGGTTAGGAAGAGATAGAGGCGGGATAGAAGCAGGATAGGAAGGGATAGAGGCGGGATTGGAAGGGAGAGAGGCGGGATAGGAAGGGAGAGAGGCGGGATTGGAAGGGAGAGAGGCGGGATAGGAAGGGAGAGAGGCGGGATAGGAAGGGATAGAGGCGGATAGGAAGGAGAGAGAGCGGGATAGGAAGGATAGAGGCGGGATAGGAAGGAGAGAGGCGGGATAGGAAGGGAGAGAGGCGGGATAGGAAGGGAGAGAGGCGGGATAGGAAGGGAGAGAGGCGGGATTGGAAGGGATAAAGGCGGGATAGGAAGGGATAGAAGCAGGATAGGAAGGGATAGAGGCGGGATAGGAAGGGAGAGAGGCGGGATAGGAAGGGATAGAGGCGGGATAGGAAGGGAGAGAGGCGGGATAGGAAGGGAGAGAGGCGGGATAGGAAGGGATAGAGGCGGGATAGGAAGGGATAGAGGTGGGATACTAACCAACCAAAAACCCAATACAAAACTAATCAACCAACTAATCAACCGAATAATAACCAACCAAAAACCCAATAAAAAACTAATCAACCAACTAATCAACCGAATAATCAACCAACTAATCAACCAACCAATCAACCGAATAATCAACCAACTAATCAACCGAATAATCAACCAACTAATCAACCAACTAATCAACCAACTAATCAACCGAATAATCAACCAACTAATCAACCAACTAATCAACGAATTAACCAACCAACTAATCAACCAATTAATCAACGAATCAATCAACAAACCAATCAACTAATCAACCAACTAATCAACCAACTAATCAACCAAACTAATCAACCAATCAATCAACTAATCACCCAACCAACTAATCAACCAATCAATTAACCAATAAATCAACTAATCACCCAACCTACCAACCAACTAATCAACCAATCAACAAACTAATCAATCAATCAACCAACTAACCGACTAATCAATCAATCAACCAACTAACCGACCAATCAACCAACTAATGAACCAATCAACCAACTAATGAACCAATCAACCAACTAATCAACCAATCAACCACCACCTTGTACAACTGGTTGAGGCCACGAAATATTCAACCAGATTAAAGGGCAACAATAGAGGTCATATTCCGGCCTAACTAGCATGTCTCGTTGACCTAATTGACTCCACCAGCTCCTTGGGGCATTACTCTGAAGGCTATTAGAGACTGGTAGTATTTATCTAGTAGTTAAGGTGGTAAAGTGTCTAGTGTCATGACTAGTAGTTGGTGTGGCTAGTACTGTGGCTAGTAGTTGGTGTTGCTAGTACTGTGGCTAGTAAGTAGTGTGGCTAGTAGTTGGTGTGGCTAGTACTGTGGCTAGTAAGTAGTGTGGCTAGTAGTTGGTGTGGCTAGTACTGTGGCTAGTAAGTAGTGTGGCTAGTAGTTGGTGTGGCTAGTAAGTAGTGTGGCTAGTAGTTGGTGTGGATAGTACTGTGGCTAGTAAGTAGTGTGGCTAGTAGTTGGTGTGGCTAGTACTGTGGCTAGTAAGTAGTGTGGCTAGTAGTTGGTGTGGCTAGTAAGTAGTGTGGCTAATAGTTGGTGTGGATAGTACTGTGGCTAGTAAGTAGTGTGGCTAGTAGTTGGTGTGGCAAGTACTGTGGCTAGTAAGTAGTGTGGCTAGTAGTTGGTGTGGCTAGTAAGTAGTGTTGCTAGTAGTTGGTGTGGATAGTACTGTGGCTAGTAAGTAGTGTGGCTAGTAGTTGGTGTGGATAGTACTGTGGCTAGTAAGTAGTGTGGCTAGTAGTTGGTGTGGCTAGTAAGTAGTGTATCTAGTAGTTGGTGTGGATAGTACTGTGGCTAGTAGTTAGTGTGGCTAGTACTGTGGCTAGTAAGTAGTGTGGCTAGTAGTTGGTGTGGCTAGTAAGTAGTGTGGCTAGTAGTTGGTGTGGCTAGTACTGTGGCTATTAAGTAGTGTGGCTAGTAGTTGGTGTGGATAGTACTGTGGCTAGTAAGTAGTGTGGCTAGTAGGTAGTGTGGCTAGTAGTTGTTGTGGCTAGTAGGTAGTGTGGCTAGTAATTGGTGTGGCGTGGCTAGTAGTTGTTGTGGCTAGTAGGTAGTGTGGCTAGTAGGTAGTGTGGCTAGTAGTGTGGCTAGTAGTGTGGCTAGTAGGTAGTGTGGCTAGTAGTGTGGCTAGTAGTTGTGGCCAGTAGGTAGTGTGGATAGTAGTTGTTGTGGCTAGTAGGTAGTGTAGCTAGTAGATGGTGTGGCTAATAATGTGGCTAATAGATGGTGTGGATAGTAGTGTGGCTAGAAAGGGGTGTGGCTAATAGTGTAGCTAGTAGTATGTGTACATTACAAACAACACACACACACATAACACACACACACAACACACACACACATAACACACACACAACACACACACACAACACACACACACAACACACACACAACACACAACACACACAACACACACACAACACACACACACAACACACACACAACACACACACACAGCACACACACAACACACACACACAACACACACACACACAACACACACACACACAACACACACACGCCCCGATGGCATGGTGGCTAGCGCTCTTGCTTCACGCACGGAGGGCCCGGGTTCAATTCCCGGAGGGGCCGAAACATTTCGAAGTGTTTCGTTACACACACACACACACACACACATACATACACACAACAGGCCTAGTGTCTAATCGACATGTGCCTAGGACAAAATGGTAACTAACACACACACACACTATTACGATATTCTTTATGTCATAGGCGATGTTAGTCTAGGGGAAGAATTTTAGTCTCCCGTAATATGGTAATAAGACCGTTCTGAGGATATGATTTAATCTTATGTATGGATTAATAAGGAGATCGAAAAAACTTTATAAAATATATCTTTAATATAACGTAGATAACGTTATTGACTTAAGGTAATTAAATTGTACCTTTTTCTTAGTTATTACATATAAACACAGTCTTTATACACAACTTATAAATTATCATGACCTTCATTCTAGCGAGTGGTCCTTTAATATATATATGATCAATAAAGTTACAGTGTCTCCGTTTTACCAGACGATTAGAATGTTGACTAGAATACTTGAAGTCTCTTAACACATGAGAACTTCTATACAATGAAACTTTCACCAGATCTCACAATTTCTGGCGACTTTAGAGAATAAAGCTCTAGACCAATAGTTTCTCAGATGAGTAAGCAATGAAGACCTTCTCAATACCCAGAGAGACAGGTGCTGTACTCACTAACACACTCACCTCTGACGCCAGCTGAGTCAGAGGCACCAAAGGTGAGGTCACACAAACATTGAATGGTTGTTACCACTGCTACGATCCCTCCTATGTACATATATATATATATATATATAAATGAAAACATGAAGTGAAAATGAATATGTAATATTATAAAGCTGATTAACATCGTTTTAGCTATTAACTATGGTAATAGCAATGTAATATTAGGTAGATGAACATAAATGCCAGATATTTGTAAATAAAGTGTGTCTGGGCGTAACACACACACAACATATACACACACAACACACACACACACAACATACACACACAACATACACACACAACATACACACACACAACATATACACACACAACACACACACACACAACATACACACACACAACATACACACACAACATACACACACACAACATACACACACAACATACACACACACACAACATACACACACAACATACAACACACAACACACACACACAACATACACACACACACACACACACACACAACATACACACACAACATACACACACACACAACATACACACACAACATACACACACACACAACATACACACACAACATACAACACACAACACACACACACAACATACACACACACACACACACACACACAACATACACACACAACATACACACACACACAACATACACACACAACACACACACACAACACACAACACACACACAACATACACACACACACAACATACACACACACACACAACACACACAACACACACACACACAACATACACACACAACACACACACAACACACACACACACAACACACATACACACACAACATACACACACAAACACACACACACAACACACACACAACACACACACAACACACACAACATACACACAACACCCACAACACACCCAACACACACACACACACACTCACACACACACAACACACACACACACACACACACACACACACACACACACACACACACACACACACACTCACACACACACACACACACACACACACACACCAGGGACTGTGACTCGACCCCTGCAACCACAACTAAGAGCGTACACACACATACACACTTCCTCTTTCCCTCCTCCTCCTCCTCCTCCTCCTCCTCCTCCTCCTCCTCCTCCACCTCCCCCTACTAATGCAGGTAGGGTGTTCACGTCACCAGCTGTTTAAAAAATAAGTAAATGAAAGAAGAATTTGTGTTGATGCGCAGCTTATTATCTCTCTCTCTCTCTCTCTCTCTCTCTCTCTCTCTCTCTCTCTCTCTCTCTCTCTCTCTCTCTCTCAATTTATTCTATTTGAGAAAAAATCTGGGTTCTGGCTGCCCGTCTTGTGGTGTAACAAGATTATTTTAGCTTTATTGTTAGAGAGAGAGAGAGAGGACAGGTAATGGTCGCTCTTCTCTCCCCTCTCCACCTCCCCTCCCTGTCTTCTCCTCTCCCCTCTCCCTCCCTTCCCCCTTAACCTCCTTTTGAATCATCCAGGTTAATTAATTTTGTTACGCGAAACCCCCCGCCTTTGATGGCTCGAGGGGGAGGGAGGGGGAGAGAGAGGGAGGGGGGGATGAGGGAAATAGGAGTGAGGGGAGGGAAGGGAGGAGAGAAGAGGGGAGGGGGGAAATCTGGGAAGCTAACTTGATCATTCAAACTTATTCTTCATAATTTATATAAAGGGGGTGGGGAGGGGAAGGTGAACCGTAGTAGGGAGAGGTGGAGGGAGGGGAGTGAAGGGTTGTAGGGGAGAGGGGAGGAGGTGAGGGAAGGGTAGTAGGGGCAGAGGGGTGAAGGGAGGGGTGCAGGAAGGGTTGTAGGGGCAGGGGGTGAGGGAAGGGTAGTATAGGAGAGGGGAGAGGGAGGGTGTGAGGGAAGGGTAGAAGGGGCAGAGGGGTGAGGGGAGGGGGTGAGGGGAGGGGGTGAGGGATGGGTAGTAGTGGAGAGGGGGAGGGGAGGGGGTGAGGTATGGGTAATAGTGGAGAGAGGGAGGGGAAGGGGTGAGGGAAGGGTACTAGGGGCTGGAGGATGAGTGGAAGGGGTGAGGAAAGGGTAGTAGGGGCAGAGGGGTGAGGGGAGGGAGCGAGGGAAGGGTAGTAGGGGAGAGAAGGTGAGGGGAGTGGATGAGGGAAAGGTAATAGTAGTACTTTCCCTTGTAATTTCTCGAGTACTTTCTCCTGTAGTTTTCCTTGTACTTTATCCTGTACTTTCTTCTATACTTTCTCCTGTACTTTCTCCATGTACTTTCTCCTATACTTTCCCTATGTACTTTCTCCTGTACTTTCCCCATGTACTTTCTCCTGCACTTTCCCCATGTACTTTCCCCATGTACTTTTTCCTGCAATTTCCCCATGTACTTTCTCCTGTACTTTCCCTTGTACTTTCTCCTGTACTTTCCCTTGTACTTCCCCTCAACTTTCTCCTTTGCTTCCCATCTTTATTGAATTTCTAGACACTATTTACTTTCTTTTTTATCTGTATTATTTACCCTCCTCTTCCACCCTTTATTTACCTTCTTCCACTTCCCCTTTTCGTTAATTCCCTCTTTATTTCTTTCCCCTCTTTCCCCCCAGCTAAATTATCTTTATTCTTTATCTTTCATTTTGTCTCTTTTTCTCTTTCTCTCTCTCTCTCTCTTTATCCCTAATTGCTGCTGATGGAGTTACTCTCCCATCTTCTCTCCCTTCTTCTTTACCAGTCTTTCTGCTTCCCTTCTTTTTTCCCTCCTCTTCCTCCCTCTTTCCTTCCTTCCCTCCAGCCTTCTCTACCTCCCTCTTGACTTCCCTCCTTTTATTTCTTTCTTCCTTTCTCCTTCCCTCCCTCCCACCCTCCCTCTCTTCACTCCCTCCCTCCCACCCTCCCTCTCTCCCTCCCTCTAGCTAGCAAGTCTATCACCATATAGCGTAGATTACGTACATCTATCACCCTCTAGGTCACCCACCATCTATCACCCTCTATGTCACCCACCATCTATCACCCTCTATGTCACCCACCATCTATCACCCTCTAGGTCACCCACCATCTATCACCATCTAGGTCATCCACCATCTATCACCCTCTAGGTCACCCACCATCTATCACCCTCTAGGTCACCCACCATCTATCACCCTCTATGTCACCCACCATCTATCACCCTCTAGGTCACCCACCATCTATCACCCTCTAGGTCACCCATCATCTATCACCCTCTAGGTCACCCACCATCTATCACCCTCTAGGTCACCCACCATCTATCACCCTCTAGGTCACCCACCATCTATCACCCTCTAGGTCACCCACCATCTATCACCCTCTAGGTCACCCACCATCTATCACCCTCTAGGTCACCCACCATCTATCACCCTCTAGGTCACCCACCATCTATCACCCTCTAGGTCACCCACCATCTATCACCATCTAAGTCACCCACCATCTATCACCATCTAGGTCACCCACCATCTATCACCATCTAAGTCACCCACCATCTATCACCCTCTAGGTCACCCACCATCTATCACCCTCTAGGTCACCCACCATCTATCACCCTCTAGGTCACCCACCATCTATCACCCTCTAGGTCACCCACCATCTATCACCCTCTAGGTCACCCACCATCTATCACCCTCTAGGTCACCCACCATCTATCACCCTCTAGGTCACCCACCATCTATCACCCTCTAGGTCACCCACCATCTATCACCCTCTAGGTCACCCACCATCTATCATCCTCTAGGTCACCCACCATCTATCACCCTCTAGGTCACCCACCATCTATCACCTCTAGGTCACCCACCATCTATCACCCTCTAGGTCACCCACCATCTATCACCCTCTAGGTCACCCACCATCTATCACCATCTAAGTCACCCACCATCTATCACCATCTAAGTCACCCACCATCTATCACCATCTAAGTCACCCACCATCTATCACCCTCTAGGTCACCCACCATCTATCACCCTCTAGGTCACCCACCATCTATCACCATCTAAGTCACCCACCATCTATCACCATCTAAGTCACCCACCATCTATCACCCTCTAGGTCACCCACCATCTATCACCATCTAAGTCACCCACCATCTATCACCATCTAAGTCACCCACCATCTATCACCCTCTAGGTCACCCACCATCTATCACCCTCTAGGTCACCCACCATCTATCACCATCTAAGTCACCCACCATCTATCACCCTCTAGGTCACCCACCATCTATCACCCTCTAGGTCACCCACCATCTATCACCCTCTAGGTCACCCACGATCTATCACCCTCTAGGTCACCCACCATCTATCACCCTCTAGGTCACCCACCATCTATCACCATCTAAGTCACCCACCATCTATCACCATCTAAGTCACCCACCATCTATCACCATCTAAGTCACCCACCATCTATCACCATCTAAGTCACCCACCATCTATCACCCTCTAGGTCACCCACCATCTATCACCCTCTAGGTCACCCACCATCTATCACTATCTAAGTCACCCACCATCTATCACCATCTAAGTCACCCACCATCTATCACCCTCTAGGTCACCCACCATCTATCACCATCTAAGTCACCCACCATCTATCACCATCTAAGTCACCCACCATCTATCACCCTCTAGGTCACCCACTATCTAT
This sequence comes from Cherax destructor, assembly GCA_009830355.1. Classification (NCBI taxonomy): domain Eukaryota; kingdom Metazoa; phylum Arthropoda; class Malacostraca; order Decapoda; family Parastacidae; genus Cherax; species Cherax destructor. The sequence goes on along the minus strand of WNWK01035114.1, from coordinate 4,438 downwards.
CACCCTCTAGGTCACCCACCATCTATCACCATCTAAGTCACCCACCATCTATCACCCTCTAGGTCACCCACCATCTATCACCATCTAAGTCACCCACCATCTATCACCATCTAAGTCACCCACCATCTATCACCTTCTAGGTCACCCACCATCTATCACCCTCTAGGTCACCCACCATCTATCACCCTCTAGGTCACCCACCATCTATCACCCTCTAGGTCACCCACCATCTATCACCATCTAAGTCACCCACCATCTATCACCATCTAAGTCACCCACCATCTATCACCATCTAAGTCACCCACCATCTATCACCATCTAAGTCACCCACCATCTATCACCATCTAGGTCACCCACCATCTATCACCATCTAGGTCACCCACCATCTATCACCATCTAGGTCACCCACCATCTATCACCATCTAGGTCATCCACCATCTATCACCATCTAGGTCACCCACCATCTATCACCATCTAAGTCACCCACCATCTATCACCATCTAGGTCACCCACCATCTATCACCATCTAGGTCACCACCATCTATCACCATCTAGGTCACCCACCATCTATCACCATCTAGGTCATCCACCATCTATCACCATCTAGGTCACCCACCATCTATCACCATCTAAGTCACCCACCATCTATCACCCTCTAGGTCACCCACCATCTATCACCATCTAGGTCACCCACCATCTATCACCATCTAGGTCATCCACCATCTATCACCATCTAGGTCACCACCATCTATCACCATCTAAGTCACCCACCATCTATCACCATCTAGGTCACCCACCATCTATCACCATCTAGGTCACCCACCATCTATCACCCTCTAGGTCACCCACCATCTATCACCATCTAGGTCACCCACCATCTATCACCATCTAGGTCATCCACCATCTATCACCATCTAGGTCACCCACCATCTATCACCATCTAAGTCACCCACCATCTATCACCATCTAGGTCACCCACCATCTATCACCATCTAGGTTACCCACCATCTATCACCCTCTAGGTCACCCAATATCTATCACCATCTAGGTCATCCACCATCTATCACCATCTAGGTCACCCACTATCTATCACCATCTAAGTCACCCACCATCTATCACCATCTAAGTCACCCACCATCTATCACCATCTAGGTCACCCACCATCTATCACCATCTAGGTCACCCACCATCTATCACCATCTAGGTCACCCACCATCTATCACCATCTAGGTCACCCACCATCTATCACCATCTAGGTCACCCACCATCTATCACCCTCTAGGTCACCCACGACTTCCCTGTGTTGGGGAGATTATTGGGGAGGCAGGGAAGAAGAGGGAGGGAGGGAAGAGGAGGGAAAGGGAGGGAGGGTAGAAGGTGAGGGAGGGAAGAGGAGGGAAAGGGAGGGAGGGTAGAAGGTGAGGGAGGGAGGGTAGAAGGTGAGGGAGGGAAGAGGAGGGAAAGGGAGGGAGGGTAGAAGGTGAGGGAGGGAAGAGGAGGGAAAGGGAGGGAGGGTAGAAGGTGAGGGAGGGAAGAGGAGGGAAAGGGAGGGAGGGGATATTGCTGAATGATGGAGATGGGTGTGTTTTATGTGTGTTTTTCCTGTGTTTTATGTGTTTTACCTGTGTTTTATCTATGTTTTATGTGTGCTTTATCTGTGTTTTACCGGTGTTTTAACCTGGTTTTTTTACCGGTGTTTTACCGGTGTTTTAACCGGTGTTTTATCGGTGTTTTAACTGGTATTTTAACCAGTGTTCTAACCGGTCCTAACCATTGTTCTAACCGGTGTCTTAACTAGTGTCTTAACCGGTGTTTTACCTGTGTTTTAACCGGTGTTTTAACCATTGTCTTAACCTGTGTTTTAACCGGTGTTTTAACCAGTGTTTTAACCGGTGTTTTAAGAGGTGTTTTAAACGGTGTTTTAACCAGTGTTTTAACCGGTGCTTTAACTGGTGTTTTACCGGTGTTTTTACCAGTTTTAACCGGTGTTAAAACCGGTATTTTAACCAGTGTTTTAACCAGTGTTTTACGGTTGTTTTAACCGGTGTTTTACCGGTGTCTTAACCGGTGTTTTACCGGTATTTTAACCAGTGTCTTAACCGGTGTTTTAACCAGTGTCTTAACCGTTGTTTTACCGGTGTTTTAACCAGTGTCTTAACCGGTGTTTTAACCGGTATTTTAACCGGTGTTTTAACCGGTATTTTAACCGGTGTTTTAACCGGTGTTTTACCGTTGTCAAAACCGAGGTAAACACAAATCGCTGCAGGAAAAAAAATCGGTATTTCAATTCCAGTTTTTCCTTCATGATTTTTGGCCGCTCTTGTGTAAGACTTTTGTTGATTTTTGTTCCAGCACTTTTGGAATTGTTGGATTTATTTGTAGTTGAGAGATGACCGGATTTTTGCCTCCCACAAATGTTGAAGAGGAAGTGAGTATAATTCCCGACTCCCATGATTTGTGCCACTCAAGAATTTCTGATTGATTTTTGTAGTGATTTTTATTAATTTTTGTAGTGATTTTTGAAGTGATTTTTGTAGTGATTTTTTATTAATTTTTGTAGTGATTTTTGTTGTGATTTTTGTGGTTGATTTTTGTTGTGATTTTTATCAAATTTTCTAGTGATTTTTTATTAATTTTTGTAGTGATTTTTTTATTTATTTTAGTGATTTTTGTAGTGATTTTTTTATTTTTTTGTAGTGAATTGTTTATTGATTTTTGTTGATTTTTTTAGTGATTTTTTTTATTGATTTTTGTTGAATTTTTTGTAGCGATTTTTAATGATTTTTTTATTATTTTTTTTTCAAAGTTGCTTCGTTCCTCTTTTATTCCAAGGTGGAGGAGAAGAGGAAGAGAAGGACGAAGTTATTGAAGGAACCTGAAGAATCTTGCTTCCTTCCTTCCTTCCTTCCTTCCTTCCTCCCTCCCTCCCTCCCTTCCTTCCTTCCTTCCTTCCTTCCTTCCTCCCTCCCTTCCTTCCTTCCTTCCTTCCTTCCTTCCTTCCTTCCTTCCTTCCTTCCTTCCTCCCTCCCTCCCTTCCTTCCTTCCTTCCTTCCTTCCTTCCTTCCTTCCTTCCTCCTTCCTTCCTTCCTTCCTTCCTTCCTTCCTTCCTTCCTTCCTTCCTTCCTCCCTTCCTTCCTCCCTTCCTTCCTTCCTTCCTTCCTTCCTTCCTTCCTTCCTTCCTCCCTCCCTTCCTTCCTTCCTTTATTCCTTCCTCCTCCCTCCCTTCCTTCCTTCCTTCCTTCCTTTCCTTCCTTCCTTCCTTCCTTCCTTCCTTCCTTCCTTTCTTCCTTCCTTCCTTCCTTCCTTTCCGCCAGTTCCATCACTTCTTTTTAGCTTTCATGAAAAATTGTCACAACTCTCTCAGTCTCTCTCTCTCTCTCTCAGTCTCTCTCTCTCAGTCTCTCTCTCTCAGTCTCTCTCTCCCTCTGTCTGTCTCTATCTCCTCCCTCCTCCTCCCTCTCCCCCTCCCCTCCATCAGCTACCCGCCCATTTTCGCGGTAATCAACCCTAATAGGCTCTCCCTATTTCGGGTTTGGGCTGCTGTCAGCCGTTATAACTGATAGTCTCATTAGCACCAGTTTTAGCGGCCACTTCCGCTAAACTAATTCGCATAATTTGCATAAATTTCAGCACTAATTACCAGCAATTAACACACCTCTAATGACCCTTGAAGCTGCTTCAAATTAATTTAGGCAATTCTCGCCCTTATTGTCTAAATAGGGTGGTTAATAGGGAGGTTAATAGGGTGGTTAATAGGGAGGTTAATAGGGTGGTTAATAGGGTGGTTAATAGGGTGGTTAATAGGGAGGTTAATAGAGTGGTTAATAGGGAGGTTAATAGGGTGGTTAATAGGGTGGTTAATAGAAAGGTTAATATGGTGGTTAATAGGGAGGATAATAGGGTGGTTAATAAGGTGGTTAATAGAGAGGTTAATAGGGAGGTTAATAGGGTGGTTAATAGAAGGTTAATAGGGAAGTTAATAGGGAGGTTAATATGGTGGTTAATAGGGTGGTTAATAGAGAGGTTAATAGGGTGGTTAATAGGGAGGATAATAGGGTGGTTAATAGGGTGGTTAATAGAGGTTAATAGGGTGTTTAATTGGGTGGTAAATAGGGTGGTTAATAGGGAGGTTAATAGAGTGGTTAATAGATTGGTTAATAGGGTGGTTAATAGGGTGGTTAATAGGTAGGTTAATAGGGTGGTTAATAGGGTGGTTAATAGGGTGGTTAATAGGGTGGTTAATAGGGAGGTTAATAGGGTGGTTAATAGGGTGGTTAATAGGGTGGTTAATAGGGAGGATTAACTCCCCATCTCCCCCCTAACCCCCTCTCTCTTCCCCTCCCTCCTTTCCCTCCCCTCCCCCTCCCTGGCACTACACGCTGTTGATAAAGCCAATTTCGGGGCCAAAAAAAAGTGAGAGGGGGAGGGGGAGGGAAGG
>WNWK01035113.1:0-20004 GCA_009830355.1 Cherax destructor | reverse complement strand
GTGATGGCTCTCTTAAAGAAATTGGAGCACGCATCAATAACTGGGCCTCTACCCTTCAGACAGAACTGTTTGCCATACTCCTTGCACTCAAATGCGTCCATGTATCTAAGGTTAACTCTCTAATTGTAACTGATTCTCTGTCATCCATAAATGCTCTCAACTCATCAAGTATAACTTGTAGCATGCTCGTGTCAGAAGCCAGGCACAGGTATGGTAGGATTCTGGATAGTAGAGTCAGAGTGCACATGCTGTGGATTCCATCTACATTGGTCTTCAGATGCATGATAGAACTGATAAATTGGCTAAGTTTTATGCTTTCAAAGAGGGATAGATTACAATCTTGGCTTGTCAGTTAGCAGTTTAAGAACAATAATACGAAAAGAACTTCAACTGAATTTTATTGACTTAAGACTCAGGGAGTTTGACACCAGTCAGTCCATCTATCATCATTCTATCATGCAGGAGGAGCCACATGTCTATGGTGCATCCAACAAAATAAGCAGACTCTTGGATGTCACTACCGCCCGCCTCCGGCTGGGTTACAAGTATCTTTGGCAGGTTAAATCACCACCACCAGATGTAGACCAAACAAGATGTAAACTTTGCCAGTTGGATTATTGTCACACCCTGCGTCATTATGTACTGGAGTGCGATAAAATTAATGAATTCAGAGACTACTCATTCAGAAATGTTCAAGATATGTCAAAGTATTTTATCCACAGTGGTATATTACAGACCATTCTGGAAAAATACCCTGACTTTGCTCCCTGTAAATAAAGCATTGACTGTGTGTGTGTGTGTGTGTGTATGTACATGTGTGTATGTGTGTATGTATATACATGTATGCGTGTGTATGTGTATATGTATATGTGTGTGTGTGTGACCCAACAATTAAAATTTGACCAATAACTCATTACAGTTGTGGCTGGGTGTAGACTAATAGATTGCTCATTGCTTTATAATTTGTTCATGAGTGCAACCATGTACAGACGTAAGTAAATTTACTTACATGATTCATTACCTTGTAACTAGTGAATTAATTACCATTGTACCTTGTTCAGCTATCAAAACTTTGGGGCCCAGTCTCTGGACCCTATATATACCTCTGTAATCTGCAAATACCTTTGTAACTTGTCATGATTGTGACCATCTGAGTTCATTACCTTTGTAACTTGCTCAGCTATCAAACTTTGAGGTCCAGTCCCTGGACCCATTATGTACCTCTGTAATCTTTTGACTACCGCCCACAGGATGGGTATGGGGTGCATAATAAAGATATCAAACTAACAAACTAACCTTGTACGGTGAGCATACACTCCGCCTTTGTGTGGTGAGCATACCCAAGAAGACACTCAGTTCTCTCTCACTCCTCGTGTGAGCTTACCTTCTGAGACTCTTCAGTTCTCTCACCCTTGGTATGGTGAGCATACCCTCAGAGACTCTTCAGTTCTCTCACCCTTGAGCATACCCTAAGAGGCTCTACGAGACTTCTTTACTTCTCTCACCCTTGGTGTGGTGAGCTTACTCTCTTCTTAAGTCTAGTGATAAACTATAACTCGTAATTGACATTGTGGAGTGTTTTAATTCTGAGGAAGTGTCATATATATCCTCTTTATGTGTGTTATTATATTAGGACGGTACAGACCAATGTAACTTGTGGTGCTTATATAAGAATAAAAGTAAAGGTTGTTTTGATAAACTAATTTGTGGTATACAGGCATATCAAGATATGTTCCACCTGTGCGTCTGAAGGTCACGACTTTCGTTCCTCCTCCTATCTGCATCAACTGTAAAAGTGGTGATTACCATACTCTGGCAGCCAAATGTCCTGTTCGTAAGGAGGAGAGATCCTTGATCCTTTCCAAGAAAAATTAAAGGAAGACAGCCTCCACCCAGCAGTACCACCTGCTCTCCACAGTGGTTGGGCCACTAATCTGATCTCTTCTCCTCCACCATCCTTTCCCATCATGGAAATACTATAAGATAGTACATAGTTAGATACCATGGAATACTATAAGATAGTCTAGGATACCATAAGATACTCTGCAATACTATAAGACAGTCTATATTAATGTATGATATAATAAGAATCTAGGAAAACATAAAACAAATTAGGATTAGCTATGAGATCACATAAAGACTACTCTCTATTCTCCTCATGAAGTGGTCAAAGATCTTCTCTATATTCTATCCCAGATTGTCTGGAATTACTGCAATCTCTTTTATCAATGGATTCCATAATATATTTACCTATTATACTTTTAATATTCATTTTCAGACTTAAATGATAATAAATTACTATATTATTATTCAATTATCTATTAAAATATGTTTAAATTATAAATGTGATGTCAAATCTCCACTTGAGATGCTTTCCCTTATGTTTTAATTTAATTTCTCCTTAAAATACAATTTTCTTTGATAAAATTAAATTTTCTTACATTAATTTATGGGGTAACTATTATATTAAAAAAAAAGTTCTATATATTCCGTGATATACTCATAATAATAATAATAATATAATAATATTTTTATTTACTACAAGTACATGTACATGGTATACAGGCCTAGCTGACATCAGTGACATACTACTATATAGAAAGTCCCTTGTTATGCTGAGCATTTCGGGCAGATTAGGTCAGTGTCCTAGGATGCGACTCACACCAGTTGACTAACACCCAGGTACCCATTTTACTGATGGGGAACATAGACAACAGGTGTAAAGAAACACGCCCAATTTTTCTGCCATGGCTGGGAATCGAACCCAGGCCCTCGCCGTGTGAAGCGAGAGCTTTAGCCACCAGATCTGCTATATGTACCTTGATGTTGACAAACATCGACATGACCTTCATGTCAGTAGAACCTTGATCAAACAATACTCTACCTTGATTTACAGAAACCTAGGCATGTACCTTGATGTAATGATTAACCAAATTCTGAGGATCTACCTGTACCTTCATTTTGAGAGACCTCAACATGTCCTTGATGTCAGTATAACCTTCATTCTAATCATCCTCTTGACATATCTTGATGTCAAGATATCTTAACAATTACTATAATCTACATGAACCTTGATGTCAGGAGTACCTTAATAATATTGATTTTTTACGTTTCTTGATGTCTGGAGTACCTTGTTCACATTCATCTTTTACATGTTCCTTATTGTCAGGAGTATCTTGATTATATTCATATTTTACAGGTTCCTTAATGTCAGGAATACTGTCATTATGAGGATTATCTACATGTCAGGAGTACCTGACATGGCCTTGATGTCAATAGGACCTTCATTCCTAGGATCATCTACATGTGTGCCTTAATGTTGATAAACATCAGTATGTATGTATGTATGTATGTATGTATGTATGTATGTATGTATGTATGTATGTATGTATGTATGTATGTATGTATGTATGTATGTATGTATGTATGTATGTATGTATGTATGTATGTATGTATGTATGTATGTATGTATGTATGTATGTATGTATGTATGTATATATATATATATATATATATATATATATATATATATATATATATATATATATATATATATATATATATATATATATATATATATATATATATATATATATATATAAACTGATGTCAGGAATACATACCTAGAGATGTATGTTCATGTCAGCAGTACCTTGGTCCTCATGATCCTCTACAAGTACATTGCTGCTAGCAGTACCTTGATTCTGAGGATCATCTACATATACCTTGATGTCTATAAACCTAAACAATAGACGTTGATGCCAAGAAACTTATATCTGTGAATTTGATGACAGGAATGCCTTGCTTATGAAGATACTCTACAATTACCTTGATGTCTTATGATCCTCTGGAGGGTCCTTAATTAATGTAAAGAAACCTCTACATTGGACTTTGATGTTAAGTGTTACTTGCAACCTTAAGATAAGATTTCTTCGGATTTTTAACCCCGGAGGGTTAGCCACCCAGGATAACCAAAGAAACTCAGTGCGTCATCGAGGACTGTCTGTATAATTTCCATTGGGGTCCTCAATCTTGTCTCCCACGACGCGACTCACACCAGTCAACTAACTAGGTGAACAGGACAACAGGTACAGGGGTATTAGGGTTGTCCGAAGAGTTATCCATTAACAAGGTAGGGTCAGAACTAGGTGCGGTATCAAGGGGCCCGGGGGTTGAGTCACGGATTAGGGCATCCATGGTTAGGTTACTTCTTTCTTTTTGTTTTTAAGAAAAAAAAAAAAAGAAGAAAAGAAAATAAAAATAAAAAAAAGAATAAAAAAAGGGGGGAACGTGGAGGAATAGCTCCTAGGAGGAATGAAAGGGGCGTAAATCCCCCTCCGCGCCCAAGAGGACCTCAACACCGCAAGTAGTGCAGATGCTGCATGGAACCCGTGCCATACCCTACCCTTCATGCCAGTAAACCAGCAATCCGGGATAGCAACCTCACATCCACCGAGCCACCTCGGCGGACAAAAGAGAGGGCGGCCGGATATCCGCCACAAAGCATACCGCCTTCGGCCACCACACCCGGAATCCAAAAGGTGGCCTCCAGAGATACACCCGTCGCCCGAAAGATACCCAAGGCCACCCCGGGAGACCGGAGAGGATTGGGACATCCCAGGCGATCCAGATTCCACGGCAAACTACACCACCGCCAAGAACCTCAACGGAATGGGAATGGACCACGGTACCCTTCCCCCTACCTAGGAACTAGAATGCCTGTGGAGAGAAGCTCCCTGGGTAAAAATGGGAAGGAAATAAGGGAGGAATGAGGAGGAGGGGAGGAGGAAAGGGAAAAGGGAGGATGGGGAAGATGGGAAAGGGAGGGGGGATTGGGGGGTAATTAGGTTCGGTCTGAGGAAGAAGACCAAAAGGTCCAATTCCTCAGACCGATAGCCTCTTTACCTCGTCAAGGAGCCCCCCTTAAAGAGGCCTTAGGGCAATGTGTGGTGTAAATATTATGCAGAGAATTTGGAGTGTGGAAATTAGGAGGAGGTATGGAGTTACTAAAAGTATTAGTCAGATGGCTGAAGAGGGGTTGTTGAGGTGGTTTGATCATTTAGAGAGAATGGATCAAAGTAGAATGATTTGGAGAGCGTATAAATCTGAAGGGGAAGGAAGGAGGGGTAGGGGTCATCCTCGAAAAGGTTGGAGGGAGTAAAGGAGGTTTTGTGGGCGAGGGGCTTGGACTTCCAGCAAGCGTGTGTGAGCGTGTTAGATAGGAGTGAATGGAGACGAATGGTTTTTGGGACCTGACAAGCTGTTGGAGTGTGAGCAGGGTAATATTTAGAAGGGATTCAAGGAAACCGGTTATAGTCACAGTTTGGAGGGACTATTCGAAACTGTAGTATCTGAGCGCCTCTGCAAAGACAGTGATTATGTATGAGTGAGGTGAAAGTGTTGAATGATGATGAAAGTATTTTCTTTTTGGGGATTTTCTTTCTTTTTGGGTCACCCTGCCTCGGTGGGAGACGGCCGATTTGTTGAAAAAAAAAATAGATTTACCTGTGAATGTCAAAATGGCATACAATACCGACAAGTTGGTAAGTAAGACACATAGGCAACATTTAGGTATCTATATTCCGAAACGTTTCGCCTACACAGTAGGCTTCTTCAATCGAGTACAGAAAGTAGGAGCAGTAGGACAGTATATAAGACTCCACACCGTCGCTGGTTCTTCACATTGTTTCAGACTATGAAACAGAATTCTTCTCCAGGCTGAGGGACTGACAACCTCAAATCTACATCTTCAAGGGTGATGGATTGATAAGAAGCCTACTGTGTAGGTGAAACGTTTCAGAATAAAGATGCCTAAATGTTGCCTATGTGTCTTACTTACAAGATTTACATGTCATCTTACATTATTATTATTATAATCAAATAGAAGCGCTAAACCACAGGGGTTATACAGCGCTGCAGGTTATTGCAGGATGCAGGGAGAATGGGTTGTAAGAGGGAGATGGATGATTAGTAGGGTACGGAGTGCAGCAGGATGGTGGATAGTGCAGGCATAGAGGGTAGCAAGAGATCAAGGTAGAAGGGACTGAGGGAGGTGCTAGAGGTATAATCTTCAGAGTTTGTGTAGTAAGTCGGTTTCTGTCAAAAAGTCAGAAGAAGGGAAGGTAAAGAAAGGGCCGCAGAGCGAAGACGCCGTTGGAGGTAAATTCTGCGTGCTCGTTGATAGAGTGGGCAGTCCAACAGAATATGTCGAACAGACACTGGAACCTGACAATGCTCACAGAGAGGGCAGGAGCCTCTCCATGAGATACCCGTGAGTAAGACGAGTGTGCCGATGCGAAGACGGAGAGTGTAGTCTCCCAACCTCGACATTAATGACAAGAAGAAGGCCAGAAACCTATAACGGTTTAATAGAATGAAGTTTGTTATTCAGCAGGTCAGACCAGCGTTGTTGCCAACGGTGCAAGGTGGGTAGCAATGACCGCAAAATTGTCCGTGAAAGAACACCTCTATATGAAACTGGAAGGTCATGTACTGCTGACCGCGCAGCAGTGTCTGCCTGTTCATTGCCCTGTACGTCAACATGACCAGGGACCCAACAAAAGACAATATCTTTAAGCTTGCTAAAGATATGTAACCAAAGGTGGATACAAAGAACTAGGGGTGAGGTGTATCAATTTTACGGATAGCCTGTAAAGCACTAAGGGAGTCTGAAACGACCACAAATGGTGACACAGGCATAGATGCAATATGGATAAGTGCCACAAGAATGGCATACAATTCAGCCGTAAATATGCTAGCCGAGGGTAATAGATGCGATCATACGACGCTGTCCGGAAACACTGCTGCGAATCCTACGCCGTCAGATGACTTTGAACCATCGGTGTATACTGCGATGGCATGGGAATGAGAACGGAAATGGTCTAGAAAGAAAGAGCGAGAAGCCGCCGGAGGTAGTTGGGCTTTCGCGCAAGGTAGAGGAATAGAACAGACACGGACAGCAGGAACTTTCCAAGGGGGCAGGGGAAAGGGAGATGTCACATGAACATATAGAGGTGGGAGCTGAAGGGAAGACAGGAGTGAATGTAGACGAAGAGAAAAGGGACGAAGTAAGCAGGGCCGACGAACAAATAAAGAGCTCCTACTAACATCTGTAACAATCCTATACATGGAAGGATTGCGGAGGTCATGAGAGCGAACAAAATAGCGAATGCAATGTGCATCACGACGATCGGATAAGGATGGAATGTTCGCTTCTACATAGAGGCTCACAACCGGGGAAGAACGAAATGCACCAAGGCATAAGTGTAATCCCTGGTGATGGACGAGATTAAGGATGGAAAGAGTAGCAGGGGAGGCCGCCGAATATATCTGGTCACCATAATCGAGTTTCGACAAAATTAGGGCTGAATGTAGGCGAAGGAGAGTTCTACGATCAGCCCCCCATGAAAGATGTGCGAGGGTTTTAAGAAGGTTCAGCCTGGTGTGGCAAGTTGCCTTCAGAGAGGTAACGTGAGGTTTCCAGGACAATCGATGGTCGAACAGGAGGCCGAGAAACCTGACTGTATCACGTTCTGGGATACGTGAGCCGTATAGGTACAATGGATGATCAGAGACCACTGAACGTCTAGTAAACGTAATTTGATGAGTTTTGCCACTAGAAAATTTAAACCCGTGAGTGGTGGCCCAATCAGAAACCCGGTTGATGGCATGCTGGAGGGAAACTGCAATGAGGTGACAGTCAGCACCTGCACAAGCTATAGCAAAGTCATCCACATAGAGCGATGACCAAATATTGGATGAGAGAACAGATGCCAGATTATTTATAGCAAGCAGAAAGAGTGTTGTGCTCAGAACACATCCCTGGGGAACACCTTCAGCTTGGACAAATTCCGGGGAGAGTTCATTACTAACCCAGACCCGGAAATGTCTGTCAGTTAAGAATGCCTTAAGAAAGAATGGTAGATTGCCTCAGAGGCCTAAGGAGTGGGCCTGGGCCAATATATTATATCTCCAAGTTGTGTCATAAGCCTTCTCAAGGTCGAAAAAGATAGCGATAATCGAATGGTTATTCGCAAAGGCATTACGAATATACGTATCCAAGCGCAGCAAGGGGTCAATGGCAGAACGGCCCTTACGGAAGCCATATTGACTAGGGGAGAGACTATTGTGCGTCTCTAAATACCACATCAAACGTCTATTAACTAGACGTTCCATCACCTTGCAAACTGTACTGGTAAGAGCGATGGGACGGTAGTGAGAGGAATCACGTCCCGTAGTACCTGGTTTTCGAAAAGGAAGAACAATAGCAGACTTCCACAGCTGGGGAAGAACTTCTTGCGACCATATGAGATTAAAGAGTCGTAAGAGGACAGTAAGAGGAGACTGATGTAAATGCTGTAGCATACGAATATGTATGCCGTCTGGCCCAGCTGCCGATGATCGGCAAGCAGAGAGTGTTGCCTCCAGTTCTTGAAGGGTAAAAGGCACATTATAGGATTCTTCTCTAAGAGAAGAAAAATCTAAGGGCTTTAACTCACTGGCAGACTTAGAAGAAAGGAACGAGGGGCATAGATGGAGCCCCTGAGAAATGCTGACGAGATGATTACCAATTTCAGTGGCAATGGCAAGAGGGTGTGCTATATTGACACCAGCAACCTGAAGAACAGGAGCCGGGTCGGGGGAGAATTTACCACTTAATTTCCGCACTTTCTTCCAGACTGCACTCATCGAGGAAGCCGAAGTGACAGTAGAAACGTAATCTCGCCAGCAAGTGCGTTTAGCATCACGTATGACACGGCGAGCAATAGCTCTCTTCTGCTTAAAATCAAGGAGTCTCTCTGTGGTTCTGTTATACTGATACCTGCCCCATGCAGCGCGTTTCAAACGCACTGCCCGAGCACAAGCAGGAGACCACCAAGGCACGCACTTCTGAGAAAGCTTGCCCTAGGTTTGGGGAATAGAATGTGAAGCCGCTGTGAAGACAGAGGATGAAAAGAGATGTAAAACCTCATCAATGGAGGACGAGGTAGGAACTTCATGAAAGGCAGTAAGATGTGCGTAAAGGTCCCATTTCGCACGGTCAAATTGCCAACGTGGGCAATGAGGAGGTGGAGAAAACAGAGGGGACTTAAGGATGATTGGGAAATGATCGCTGTCATGTAAGTCCGGGAGGACAGATCAGGAGAAGTCAAGGACTGTTGAGGAAGAGCAGATGGAGAGATCGATACGGGAGAATGAATGAGTTCGAGGATCAAAATGGGTAGGAGTACCCATATTTAAAACATGGAAGGGGAGAGAAGCAAGAAATGCCTCCAACTGAATGCCACGGGAGTCACAGTGCGACCCTCCCCAGAGAAAATGGTGTGCGTTAAAATCGCCAAGTAACAGAAGGGGTGGCGGTAAGGAAGAAACCAGAAAATCAACATCAGGGATAGACAATGCCCGCGAAGGGGAGAGATATAAAGAATAGAGTGTATACCACTTATTCAAGTGGATATGAGCTGCGGTGTAATGTAAGGAAGAAGGAACATAGAGCTGATGGTATGGAACACCAGTGCGTATAAGAAGAGCACTTTCGTTAAAGGTTCCATCGGAAAAAGGATCTGATGAATATAACAAATCATACCCTGAAAAGGGCCTGATAACAGTGGATTGTAATTTGGGTTCTTGCAAACAGACCCCAACAGGGAAAAACTGGGAGAGCAACACCTGAAGTTCACCCCGGTTACCCCTGAGGCCTCGGATATTCCACTGCAAATAAGCCATGATTTATGGAGAGAAAGATATAAGTCGAAGTGAGAGGTATCTATGGACTAGGGTTAGAAAAGTCCCTGTGTGGAGGCAGCGGAAAACTTGTAATCAGAGGAGGAGGAGGGCGTTGTGAAGGAAGGAGGGATGTAGACGAAGAAGAGAGAGGAGGAGGAACCTCAGATGGAGTGGCGTCCATCATCGTTCCAGACTCTGAAATATATTCTGCAATAGCTTCCAGATATTCGGAAGACAAAGATGCAGAATGTCGAACATTAGAAATGGAAAGAGAGTGAGCAACTATCGGGGAGTCTATAGACTGTACTAAAGTAGAGGGCGAGGAGATAGAAGAGGAAACTGTCGAAGGGGCTTGGGAGGGGACAGGGGATGAAGGTAGTGTATGAGGAGGAGGATGAACCTCCCCACACGTTACAGAACTAGTTGGAGGCGAAGAACCCGGCAGTAGGGATTTTTTGCCGGGCTTATGAGAAGAAGGGAGGCGCTGAGGTTTAGGTGAAGGACGAGGACGTGTAGACTCAGAACTGTGCAAGTGAGTAGAGGAAGGAGTGTGGACAGTATGGGATGCCGAGGTAGGGACCTCGGAGCCAAGAACATCAAAAGGATTCGAGACAGGGGTGACTGAGGATGTTGTAACCACAGAGGAAGTCAAGGAATTTGGGACCCCAGAAGTGGGGCAACGTTTAGCAATGCGAGAATAGGAAATACAGGGAAGTCTCCCTTGAAGGCGTAGATTAGAGACGGCCATAGAATATGAGAAGCCTTCCGCCTCTTTGAGTCAACGGATTTCCCGCTCATTCAGGTAAACCTGACAATGGCGAGAGTACGATGGATGTGCCTCATGACAGTTAAGGCAAGAGGGAGGTAAAGTACAAGAAGGACTGGCATGGTTGTCGGCACCACAGACTGGGCATTCGGCCATGGACCTGCAATATTTTGCTGGATGACCAAAATGCCAGCAGTTTCTACACTGCTGTGGTGTAGGGGTCACCTTTCGAACTTGTAAACGTTGACCTGCAATGTAGACCAAAGGTGGGAGTTCACGGCAGTCAAACGTTAAACGAGCTATATTGCAAGGATAACGTCTTCGCTTATTGGCAGGTAGGGTAAAAGTGTCATCTTTAAGGATAGGGAGTTCTTGGAGCTCAAGCTGCCCCAAAATGTCTTTTCCACATGTCTGGAAATTCTGTTGGACAATGGTGTGGGGTAAAATGACAGTACCACTACAAGAATTAAGAGAATGATGCTTGTCAATAGTGATAGGAATAGTATCTATGGTCGTAAGAAGGGAAAGATCGCGAGCTTGGCCAGCATTCTGGACCGTGATGATGCGAGTGCCGCTCTTGAGAGTGTGAAAAGAGATATCTTTGCCTACATGGCGTAGGAGAGCTTTACCAATACTATGATCGGAAAGATAGGTAGTTTGAGTAGTCGGTCTTAGAGTAAAAAACTTTGTCCATTGAGTAGTGTGAAACAAAGTATCTAAGGGGAGTGTGCGATGTGCTAGTCGTTTCTGAGATGAACGAGAAGGAAGAGTCGAATCGTCATGTAAGGGTGTTTGTCGTTTGGGTGTGGGACCTGGGGTCGTCCGATGGGAGACGGGCGAGCGATTCAAAAATTGCCGCACCGTCGAGGGAGAAGCCGGAATCAAGGTCGGAGAAGAGTGAAGGTCAGATATGTCAAAAGGGCTGGTCGGAACCCTGGTACCTGAAGCAGGTGATGAACCGGCACCAGCAACAGGTATAGGGGCATGAGAGGTGTCCAAAGAGTTGTCTGTTAACGAGGCAGGGTCAGTACTGGGTGCGGTATCAAGAAGGGGCCCGTGGGGGTAGGTTCACAATTTAGGGCATCCATGGTTAGGTTCACGGGCTAGGACATCCATGGTTAGGTTTCTTCTTTCTTTTTGTTTTTAAGAAAAAAAGAAAGAAGAGAAAAAATAAAAATAAAAAAGAATAAAAAGGGGGACGTGGAGGAATAGCTCCTAGGAGGAATGAAAGGGGCGTAAATCACCCTCCGCGCCCAAGAGGACCTAAACACCGCAAGTAGGGCAGATGCTGCATGAAACCCGTGCCATACAGGAGGCCAATATCTCTGAAATACGTAGGGAGACACTAGTCAGAGAAATAGCAAACATCGAATTAAAACTAAAGGAATCTTATAGGAATCAAGAGACACGGGAAGAACTAAGAGCCATAAATTAAATTGAAAGAAACCCTAAGTATTTCTTTTCCTATGCAAAATCAAAGTCGAGAACAACAACCAGTATTGGGCCCCTACTTAAACGGGATGGGTCCTACACAGATGACAGCAAGGAAATGAGTGAGTTACTTAAATCCCAGTATGACTCAGTCTTTAGCGAGCCACTAACCAGACTGAAAATAGAAAACCTAAATGATTTTTTCATGAGAGTGCCACAGAACTTGACAGACGCATGCCTTTCTGACATCATCACTACGCCAAATGACTTTGAAAAAGCAATAAATGACATGCCCATGCACTCCGCTCCAGGCCCAGACTCATGGAACTCCGTGTTCATCAAGAACTGCAAGAGCCCCTATCACATGCTTTTAACATCCTATGGAGAGGGAGCATGGACACTGGGATCTCCCGCAGCTACTAAAAACAACAGACATAGCCCTGCTCCACAAAGGGGGCAGTAAAGCAATAGCAAAGAACTACAGACCAATTGCGCTAACGTCCCATATCATAAAAATCTTTGAAAGGGTTCTAAGAAGCAAGATCGCCACCCATCTTGATACCCATCAATTGCACAACCCAGGACAGCATGGGTTTAGAGCAGGCCGCTCCTGTCTGTCCCAACTACTGGACCACTACGACAAGGTCCTGGATGCTCTAGAAGATAAACAGAATGCAGATGTTATATACACAGATTTTGCAAAAGCCTTTGACAAGTGTGACCATGGTGTAATAGCACACAAAATGCGTGATAAAGGAATAACAGGAAAAGTTGGTAGATGGATTTATAATTTCCTAACACATAGAACACAAAGAGTAGTAGTCAACAGAGTAAAGTCTGAGGCAGCTACTGTGAAAAGCTCTGTTCCACAAGGCACAGTACTTGCTCCCATCCTATTCCTCATCCTCATATCAGACATTGACAGGGATATAAGCCACAGTGCTGTGTCTTCCTTTGCAGATGACACCTGAATCTGTATGACAGTGTCCACCGTTGAAGACACTGCAAGACTCCAAGCAGACATAAACCAAATCTTTAAATGGGCTGCAGAAAACAATATGAAGTTCAATGATGAGAAATTTCAATTACTCAGATACGGAAAACGTAAAGAAATTAAAATCTCATCGGAGTACAAAACTAATTCCAACCACAACAATAGAGCGAAAACTAATGTCAAAGACCTGGGAGTGTTCATGTCAGAGGATCTCACCTTCAAGGACCATAACAATGTAGCAATTGCATCTGCTCGAAAAATGACAGGATGGATAATGAGAACCTTCAAAACCAGGGATGCCAAGCCCATGTTGACACTTTACAGATCGCTTGTTCTATCTAGGCTGGAATATTGCTTGCACACTAACTGCACCTTTCAAGGCGGGTGAAATTGCTGACCTTGAAAATGTGCAGAGAACCTTCACGGCACGCATAAGTGCGATAAACCACCTCAACTACTGGGAACGCTTGAAGTTCCTAAACCTGTACTCTAGAACGCAGGCGGGAGAGATACATTATTATATACACATGGAAAATTCTCGAGGGCTTAGTACCAAACTTGCACACAAAAATCACTCCCTACGAAAGCAAAAGACTCGGCAGGCGATGTAACATTCCCCCAATGAAGAGCAGGGGTGCCACTAGCACGTTGAGGGACAACACAATAAGTGTGATGGGCCCAAGATTGTTCAACTGCCTCCCAGCATACATCAGGGGGATTACCAACAAGCCCCTGGCTGTCTTCAAGCAGGCACTGGACAGGCACCTCAAGTCGGTACCTGATCAGCCGGGCTGTGGTTCGTACGTTGGACTGCGTGCGGCCAGCAGTAACAGCCTGGTTGATCAGGCTCTGGTCCAACAAGAGGCCTGGTCACGGACCGGGCCGCGGGGGCGTTGACCCCTGGAATTCTCTCCAGGTAGACTCCAGATACCCTACCCTTCACACCAGTAAACCAGCGATCCAGGATAGCAACCTCAAATTCACCGAGCTACCTCGGTGGACAAAAGAGAGGGCAGCTGGATATCCGCCACAAAGCATACCTCCTTCGGTCACCACCCCCGGAATCCGAAAGGTGGCCTCCAGAGATACACCCGTCGCCCGAAAGATACCCAAAGCCACCCCCCGGGAGACCATAGAGGGAGGTGCATCCCCAGGCGATCCAGATTCCACGGCAAACTACACCACAGCCAAGAACCTCAACGGAAAGGGAAAGACCCAGTACCCTTCCCCCTATCTAGGAACTAGAATGCCTGTGGAGGAGGAGGAAAGGGAAAGGGGAGGATGGGGAAGATGGGAAAGGGAAGGGGGGATTGGGGGGTAATTAGGTTCGGTCTGAGGAAGAAGACCAAGAGGTCCAATTCCTCAGACCGATAGCCTCTTTACCACGACAAGGAGCCCCCCTTAAAGAGGGGATTCCATCTCAACATTGGTCTTCAGATGCCTCATAGAACTGATAAATTGGCTAAGTTGTATGCTTTCAAAGAGGGAGTAGATTACAATCTGGGCTTGTCAGTTAGCAGTTTGAGAACAATAATATGAAAAGAATTTCAACTGAATTTTATTGACTTAAGACCTAGGGAGATTGACACCAGTCAGTGCATCTATCATCATTCTATCATGCAGGAGCCACATGTCTATGGTGCATCCAACATGTCGGTGTTCTGAAGTTTGGAGCATTTAACAATACAATGGTACCTCGAGTTACGTGCTTAATTCATTTCAGAATGCTGTTCGAGTGCCGATACCAAACGAATTTGTTCCCATAAGGAATAATGTAAATTTGATTAATCAGTTCTAGACCCCCAAAAATACACTTACAAATGCACTTACAATATTACACTTACATAATTATTTGGGTTGGGAGCTGCTTGTATGTCGAGGTACCACTTTAAAATGGGAAAGGAAAGCATCATCAGAGACAAAGCCAGGACTCAGATTCATACAAGGAAAGTTGTGTATAAGGGAGTTTTCAACGACGTAGGGTAAACAGTTTTAGCAGAGGACCAATCAATAGGATGACTGTAATCTCTGACATGACAGAAAAGAGCATTATTGGTGTCGGCAAGTGTAGTGGTTGTAGGTTATTGAAAAGCTGAGTAACCATAACAATGTACTCTCCAAGGCCGCTCCATAACAACAACAACAATAACAAAACAATTATAAATGACTGAACCAAACAAACAGTATTCAATCCTCCTACTGCTCCCAACCCCTTACATTCCTCCTTTCCTAAATTACATTATATCATCCAACTTATAAATCCAACCTATCTGGAGGTTTGACAACTCTGCTGGAACGCCGGAGAATTGGAGGGTTTGCGCTGTCCTGAGGTGCCTCCTCTTCTCTCACCCGCCTGGTTCCCTTAGCAAACCTCCCAGGAGGTTCTTCCTGTATGCTAACCTGCTCTTTAAGTTTATTACCATTATTATTTGTTGTGGCCAGTTCCTCTAAACCACTCCTTACTGCTTCTGGTACTGTTGGAATCAGTGGTTGCTCTCCACTCCTAAACCTTGGCATGAGCTGATCTATATGCCTTTTCCATATCATGTTAACAAACCCTCTAATTACACTTTGTAATTCCTAACCCCTAATACCTCCACAATTTTTCCTTCTACCCAAGGGTCACCTTTCCCAAAATTCCTTGCATACACAGCATCATCAACCTTAAAATGCTTCACCACTCCTTGAAAGTCACCAGCAGGCATGTTAGACAATGAAGTGTCCTCTTTAACATGACATTTGACAGCCAATACAGGGACTTTGAAAGTCCTATGAAACATCATTTCTGCTGGTGTCTTATTAGTGGAGGAATGAACAGTTTTCCTATGGTTATATAAGAACCTACATAATCTGGTATTGAGAGATCCTTTTGTAAACTTGTGTAACCCTTCCTTCAATGTCCATACCGCTCTCTCTGCCAGACCATTTGATGATGGATGGTATGGGGCTGGAGTAATATGTTCAATACTATTCTTACTAAAAAAAGCTTCCAGTTCTTGGGATACAAAGTAAGCAGCATTATCTGACACAACTATGTCTGGTAACCCAAAATTACAAAGGATTTCCTCAGTAACTCAGTAGTCACTGTGGATGTCATAGAACTAGTGACTTGCACATCTAAGAATTTTGAAAAAGAATCCATAATTACCAAAAAATATTTTCCCTCAACTGGACCTGCATAGTCTATATGCACTCTAGACCATGGTTTCCCAGTGCTGGGCCAAGATAGGACAGGAGATGAAATTGGCTTAAAATTCTGAAAACAAATGGGACAACTCTTTGTCACTTCTGCAATATCTTGGTCCATCTTTGGCCACCAGACCCACTGCCTAGCTTCTGCTTTCATAGCATTGATACCATTATGACCTATATGCAGATGCTCCAATACCTTACATCTCAACTTTACTGGCACTACCACTCTGTTCCTATACAATAATACATCATCATGAACAGTCAGATCTGATTTGACTGAATTATAGTCAGATAAAAATACATTATTTTTACCCCAACCATATTTAACATTATTTACTACTTGGGATAATACAGCATCTATCCCAGTTTCCTCTTTGATTTTGTCAAATGATAAATGTTGGAAATCGATGGACTCAACTAATCTTATATATTATGAAGGTGTACCTGACTCTAAGCTGTGATCTTCAATAGGTAATCTACTAAATGCATCTGCAATAACATTTTCCTTGCCAGCCTTGAATGACAACTCATAATCATACTGAGTTAATAACAGAGCCCAACGCTGAATTCTGGCATTTGCATTTACTGGAATATGTTTTCCTTTTCTAAACAACCCTAGCAATGGTTTATGATCTGTGCAAGCAACAAACTTTCTCCCTAGCAAAAAATATCTGAATTTCTTAACAGCATACACCAAAGCTAGACCTTCTTTATCAAGTTGAGAATAATTCTGTTCTGCTGGAGAAAGTTTCTTACTAGCAAAATACACAGGTTTTTCCTGGCCATTTACTACCTGGATTAACACACATCCAACACCCACAGAAGACGCATCAACCTCAATTATTAATGGATGTTCTCCCGTAAAATTAGTCAACAAAGCTGAACACACTAATTGTTTTTTAATCCTTTGAACAGCTTCCTCTTCCACTGTAGACCACTCAAATGTAGCCCCCTTTTTTAACAAATCATACAGTGGTGCCAAAATTAAAGAAAAGTTCTTAATAAACTTACAATAATATGTCACCATCCCCACAAAGGACTGAACTTCCCCTACAGACGTAGGTGAAGGTAAATTCACAAGAGCCTCCACCTTCCAAGAAGAAGGTTTAATACCTTCCCCTGAAATTTCATACCCAAGATATTCAATAGATTTGGTTTTCAACACTGACTTATTCTTATTTAGTACTACATTATGCTTCTGTAAAATACTCAACACCTGTCGGAGTCTAACATCATGCTCAGCTTCTGTGGCACCACATATTATGATATCATCTAAATAGGATGCTATCCCATCCAGTTTAACAAACAATTGGGAAATAAATTTCTGGAAAATACCAGGAGATGAGGAAATTCCAAAGGGTAATCTCTTATATTTAAAAAGGCCCCTGTGGGTATTAATTACTAACAGTTGTTGGCTCCTCTCATCTACAGGTATCTGTAAATAAGCATCCTTTAAATCTAATTTTGTAAATATTTTACCTTTACCTACTACAGACAATAATTCCTCAATCCTGGGTAAAGGATATCTTTCACAATGAATTTGCTCATTTACATATTTAAAATCCCCAAAAATTCTCATAGACTTACAGTCAGCACAATAGGTACAGACCATTCACTATGCGATATAGGCTCAATAATGCCTTTCTGCACTAGTTTTACTAATTCTTCCTCAATCATCTCTTTGTGAAAAAATGGTACTGGCCTTGCTTTCACAAACTTAGGGACAGCATCACTTTTCACATGAATTTGTGCCATGATGCTGGAGATAGGTTTACTAGAATCTACCCTAAAATTATCTAACATTTCTTCAGCACTGTCTAGTTTGTTAATTTTGGTAGATTCATCCAATCCAGCAAGGTAAATCCCTACCTTTTTCATGAGGTCTTTCCCACATAAGTTACTATTATTGGATTTCACTACATAAAACACTTGTGACACCTCTAATTTATTATATCTTACCGGCAAAACCACCTGTCCCAGAAGGTTTATTTTCCCATTATCATATGCAGTTACCCTCCTAGAACATGGTTCAATGTGCCCCTTTACTGCCTCTACCCAGTCTTTGGATAAAGTCGAGATGGACGCCCCACTGTCAATCTCAAAGGGTACCTGTTTATTGTTAATGATAAACCCATATTTCTCTGCCTTCATGGAAAACACACTATCCTCTAAGGCATATAAGCTCATCACTTCCTCATCTGCTGAACTATCACCGCCATCCAGCACCTTAATTGACTTTGTTCTAGGATATCTCGGTGACTGCTGTGTCCTTGCTGTCCTGTTTTTTTTCAATACTCGATTTTGATACAGCCTTAGGAGACACTTTTGAAAATTTCTCACTACACACTCTTCTCAAGTGGCCTTTCTTATGACACTTATTACAGAAAAAGTCTTTAAACCTACAAGTACTACTACTGTGCTGGAACCCACAATGTTTACATTTCACAGCATTAATCACTTGTACCGCAGGAGCAGAGTTCTGATCTGTAACAAATGCCTGTTCCAAGTTCAAAAGTTTGTCAAATAGTTTTGCAGACTGCACACTTTGCAAATCCAAATTTTCTGCAACTAGGTGAGGAAAATATACTTCATCCACCACAGCCATAAACAACTGGTCCCTCACTCTGGGGTCAAATTGTCCCCCAAAGGTACAGTTCACAGCCAACGCTTTTAAATCTGTATATAATTCATGCAAGGACTCACCCTGTCGTTTCTTCCTCTGCTGAAAAGCCAACAAACTGTAGTGGTACACTGGTTTCACTGCATAATAACTTTTCAGTGCCACGACAAAGTCGTCAACGCTTCGTGGTGGTAAATCTTGTGCACACATTACCTAAAACACTGTAAGTTTCTGATCCCAGGGACACTAGCAAGAAATTCCTCTTGTTATCTTGCTCTTTAATTCCTAATGAGCGAAATTGGCTTCCAACAAGCTTAGCCAGAGCTCCAAAGAAATCTTACGTGGGTCGAAAGGTTCCAACCTTCCTTGTGCTGCCATGCTGCCACTTGTTGCTGCTGTATCACCGTTCTGCTGCAATGTCCTCGGCTGGCAATATCCCCACTACTTCAGGCCACATTGGCCCACTATCCTTGGCTCTGATGATCCCATCCTCGTCGCCACTGTAGTGGTTGTAGGTTATTGAAAAGCTGAGTAACCATAACAATGTACTCTCAAGGCCGCTCC
This sequence comes from Cherax destructor, assembly GCA_009830355.1. Classification (NCBI taxonomy): domain Eukaryota; kingdom Metazoa; phylum Arthropoda; class Malacostraca; order Decapoda; family Parastacidae; genus Cherax; species Cherax destructor. The sequence continues at coordinate 711 of WNWK01035113.1, read as the reverse complement.
ATAACAACAACCACAATAACAAAACAATTATAAATGACTGAACCAAACAAACAGTATTCAATCCTCCTACTGCTCCCAACCCCTACAGCAAGCCTAACACTATTTTCGTGCTCCCTAAGTCTCAGAAAGAGATTGGCCAGTTTCTCCAAAGTACTGAAGAGGACAGGAGGAACAAGAAATAGAGTAGACACCAGGAGAATCTATAGAGGGAGGAGAGGTATGAACTAGATTAGTGCGAAGAGTGTTAGTCTGGAGGAAAGTAAGTTTGATGTCTAAGGAACGGAGAGAGTTGTTGAGATTAGACTGGAAATGTAGGGAAGACAGAGGACAGGAGAGTTCCCAGGAGTAGAGAGTTTGGGGAGAATTAAGTCCGTTTAGCACATGAGAAGGCGGAGTATAAAATGGGAAGGGTAGCCAAGATGGGAAAATGAATTATGAAGAGTGGAAATTTCTACTTCAAGGAACTGAGGATCACAAATGCGGAGAGATTAGATTTAGATGTAGATTTTGCCACAGAAGTGGCTAGTTTATTGTGCACCCCATATCCATCCTGTGGACGGTAGCGCAAGAGCATATGGATACACAAAAGGCCTAGGCACTAGGCCCCAAAAGGGTTAACAATTGTACATTTGGATTTATATCTACATTTCCTTATCTGTTACAAGCAAATTTAGGAAATTTGTTTATATAACTGTATCTTATTTCATGAAT